>SJYV01023671.1:191187-242270 GCA_006410875.1 Neotragus pygmaeus
GAGTTGGACTGTGAAGAAAGCTGAGTGCCAAAGAACTGATGCTTTTGAACTGTGGTGTTGGAGAAGACTCGAGAGTCCCTTGGACTGCAAGGAGAACCAACCAGTCCATTCTGAAGGAGATCAGCCCTGGGTGTTTTTTTGGAAGGACTGATGCTAAAGCTGAAACTCCAGTACTTTGGCCACCTCATGCAAAGAGTTGACTCATTGGAAAAGACTCTGATGCTGGGAGGGATTGGGGGCAGGAGGAAAAGGGGACAAAGAGGATTAGATGGCTGGATGGTATCACTGACTTGATGGACATGAGTTTGAGTGAACTCTGGGAGTTGGTGATGGACAGGGAGGGCTGGTGTGCTGCGATTCATGGGGTCGCAAAGAGTCGGACATGACTGAGCGACTGAACTGAACTGAACTGATTGGTATGTTATACTGAGAAAATTAAATCCCTCCTGTGTGAGTTTTTATGTGAGCTTCAACAGCTTACTTACCAAGTTCATATGTGATTGATATGTCAGCTTATCTATCCATCCTTCTTTTCCTGAATATATCCACCATGTTGGTGTACCCCCACAGAATGACTTGTAACTAAGTTTTAAAGTAAACATATGCAGTTTTGCATTTCATCAGATTTAGTGTAACTGCTTCCAATTTTTGTCTCTCATTATCTCACTAATCTTGTTAGAAATTTTTCCATTCCTTAATCTTTGCAAGGAGTTGATACTAAACCAGAAATTTCCAGTTTCCTGGGACATTGTACAAATTAAATACATGTAGATTGTTTATTCTCTATGGTGTGAAATGAGAAACTCTCCCTCAAATGCTAAGAGAGTTTTCAGTGTTCTTCAAGTAGCAGCAAATCTCAAATACAGCCTGAAAGAACTTTGTTCCTCTTAGCATTTTCTTTGGTCTCCCCATCTTTCTCAGTTCAAATATATGTAGTGAGAGACCCAATATTGTGGGGAGAAAACGCTAACTAAACTGATGCCTAAAACCTCCCATTATCAACTATACCTTGAGAAAAAAATATTTAAAGGAAAAAATGTAAAAAAAAAAACAAAAACAAAAAACCTAACCCCCCTTCATCTGTTCCTAGCTCAAATAACCGAGCATAGATATGTTTTATTTTTCTCAAAATTAAAAAAAAACCTCTTGCACAGTCCCTAGCACATAGCAGGCATTCAATAAGTACATGTTGAATAAAATCTTTGGATAAATGAATGAAAAAACACTGTTAGTTTCCACATCATGTCTATTGTGGCTGCCTTTTGAATTTATTTTTCCAATATTGTGCTTGAATTCTCAGTTTAGACTATTAAACTTATCTGAGTCGTGAGTAAGAATCCATTCATTCCTCTTGGGCAGCATCCACTATGCTTTCTGCTGACAGGAAAGCTACAGACCTAAGGTTCTGACTTCCATTGGCATCAGCAGTATTTCAGAAAGATTCATTCATATGACTTAATACATCAGCACTAGTGGCTTGTTTGTGTTTTTTAACTGTTAAAGCACCTCTAAGCACGTAATATTAGAAAATCAACCAAACATTGACTCAGGCCAATCATACCAAATTATGGGGAGTGGGAGGGAAGCAGAAAATAATTAGCTCTCATTAGGATGAATAACATGTTTTATAGGCTTATTTTAATATCGCAAGTATAATTATTTATAAGCAAATGATAGATATTTACAAGTATCTTCCTGTAGCAAGTTTTCAATAATCAACCACAACAAAAAGAGATTACAACAGAAAACTTTTGGCATATTTATCAATCTATGTTGATAATAGATTCCCAGGTGGTTCAGTGGTAAAGCATCTGCCTGCAATGTAGGAGACCCGGTCCGATCCCTGGGTAGAGGAGATCCCCTGGGGAAGAAAATGACAATCCCTCCAGTATTCTTGTCTGGAAGACCCCATGGACAGAGGAGTCCATGGGGTCATAAAGAGTTGGACACAACTGAGCGACTAAAACACACCTATTGATAATTATTGTTTTAAAGGGATAATATATGAAGAGAAGGCAATGGCACCCCACTCCAGCACTCTTGCCTGGAGAATCCCATGGACGGAGGAACCTGGTGGGCTGCAGTCCATGGGGTCACACAGACTCGGACACGACTGAAGTGACTTAGCAAGCAGCAGCAGCAGCATACATATATGAACTTGTATGAGCTGAAACCTAACATATTACTGAATGTAATCAATTTATTAGAATAAACAATTCTTTTCTGTCTCATCAAAGGAAAGGAAGAGGGTTCGATTTGTCTCTCCGTTGGATGTCACTATTGCACCCCTAAAATATCACTGACACCTTTACCCTGCTAAAAGAAATTAATTTTTTCAGGAGAAATACAAAAATTAAACAGCTTCAGGTAATTTTACTTGCAATCCAACTGATGATCTCACTGTTTCTGCCTGGTGTACTCCCTTTGTGAGGCTTCTTTTAGCAGCTACAGAATCCTGTTGGTTTCTAAATACGCCTTCGAAATATGACTTGAAAATGTCACCACCACTTTGAATAACCTTCAAAAACGCTTAGAGGAGGTCAGTATTCGAGGTTGGTGTGTAAGTGAGGATGATTAATTTTTTAAAAGGCTAATAATTCAATTTTAAAGATACACAGTTACTCACCTTGAGTGCAATAGCCTATTTGTTCATTTCAGAGGTGGTTGGCAGGAAGCTACACAATGATTTCTGAAACTGCAAATGGAGGTATATAGCATATCATAATATATTTATTAAGGACTAATGCAAACCACATTGAGTTATAGGAAGGAAAATGTATTCCCCAGTGCTGAGAATTTACTGAACATGAAGAACTCAAATGAGATTGTTTAGTGAGAAGGAGGAGAAATTTCCATCCCTACCTCCCCAAACAAATAAATCACTACTTATGTCCTGGGAATGTTTTCCGAAATACTATGCCTAATGATATGAATAGTAATGATATAATGATATATATATAATGATATATATATAATGATAGAATGATATAATAAGAGAGTTTATATTCACATGTCTTTTCTGCTTTGCTTTTCAAATGTATACTTCAGAGTAGGACTGCAAATATTTTATGCTTAGGATATAATACAGGATATCAAGTCAGTTATCCTTGCATTGTTCTCTTGGGTTTAAGGCAACAGCAGAGTTCCTTCACTGAATATCTAGCTTGTATTCATCCATAAACTGCACAGCATAATGTCATGCAATAGCATAAGAGCATCTTTGAAGTCATTTTTATTCCAGCCCAGAAAATAGGGTCAGTAGGCTAAACAGAAAAAATGGAGGCTTTCTTTCCCAGATTTGTTATCTGTTCATGCCATTTTGTTGAAATTTTGTCTTTGTTTCTGAGTCAGTGTCTCGCTAATTGATCAAATGTTAAGTGATTCACAAATAGTCAGGCATGAATCTTTTTTTGGAAAAAAAATGCTGCAACAAAACAGTGAAACTGCATTTTCAGAAGTCCTCACATGAAATATCTGATATCAAACATATTTAGAAGACATTTGAACAAAATTGCATTGAAATGAGCAAANGGGGTAGAAACTCCCTAGGAACACGGAAGTGAAACGACTGCCCATTAAAAGTGTAATTATTCCTATGTGGTTTCAAACGAAACCGAGTGACCCAAAGCGATGAGCTGCATATTGTCTGTAACGCATCTTCCCACACTGCAGAGGAGGGGTTCTCTTGGCGAGGGCAGGCTTCCTAAGACCCCATTTCGGAACAGAAGTCCTCATCCAAAAAAGCGGGGATATATGTATACCTATAGCTGATTCACTTTGCTGTAGAGTGGAAACTAACAACAGCATTGTAAAGCAGCTATGCTGCTGCTGAGTCGCTTCAGTCGTGTCCGACTCTGTGCGACCCCATAGACGGCAGCCCAGCAGGCTCCCCCGTCCCTGGGATTCTTCAGGCATGAACACTGGAGTGGGTTGCCATTTCCTTCTCCAAAGCATGAAAGTGAAAAGGGAAAGTGAAGTCGCTCAGTCGTGTGCAACTCTTAGCGACCCCACGGACTGCAGCCCACCAGGCTTCTCCGCCCGTGGGAGTTTCCAGGCAAGAGTGCTGGAGTGGGGTGCCATTAAAGAAGAACAAAAGTCCTCTTGCGTTTGGATGTGGGTGTTTGGGCTCTCAAAAGACCCGCAAATGCTCTAGAATCTGGGGAATCCTGTGTTTGGGGGTGACCCGGCCTTGAGGTCATCTCAGGAACCCAAGACATCACAGAACCTGGTGGGCTGGGGGTGGGGGTGGGAGCAGGCCGTGTGCTCTCTTAGCTTTGCTCAAGCTGAGCTGGACCCCACAGATGACCCCCACCCATGCCTAAGACCAGTTTGGACCAGAAAGCTGATTTAGGTTATTTATCATGAAGGATGCATAGTTCTAAAGCCCTAGTATCTCTATCCTTTCTCCAGAGACTTGCAATCTTTCCCAGTGCTAGGGCACCTGAGACTGATCTAAAGTTACTGAGTTACTATGGGATTGCTGACACCTTGCTGAGCTCCACTTGCTTGGACAAAATATAGGAACAACTTGCCTCTGCACCTCACAGGATTGTTGGAAGAGCTGAAACAAAGGGCATGGATTAATATAATGGTATCTCTGATCTGTTTTCTCCCATCAGTCAGATGGCTTCACAAGTGAGCAGCCAGCATGCATCTCAAGAAGGGAGCAAACATTCTCCGTGTTTCAAAACATACATATCCTTTGATCTTGCACCTCCACTCCTAGGTCCTCCCCATTCCCTCACACACACACCAGACATACATATCACATACACACACACATATATGCACACACACAGAGTAATGCATGTTCAAGGATATTTACTGCCCAGTATCCAGTACTCTTGCCTGGAAAATCCCATGGACAGAGGAGCCTGGTAGTCTGCAGTCCATGGGGTCACTAAGAGTCGGACACGACTAGCGACTTCACTTTCACTTTTGTCTTTCATGCATTCGAGAAGGAAATGGCAACCCACTCCTGTGTTCTTGCCTGGAGAATCCCAGGGATGGGGAAGCTTGGTGGACTGGCATCTATGGGGTCGCACAGAGTCAGACACGACTGAAGTGACTTAGCAGCCACAGCAGCATGCAGTATATAATAGNCGGACACGACTAGCGACTTCACTTTCACTTTTGTCTTTCATGCATTCGAGAAGGAAATGGCAACCCACTCCTGTGTTCTTGCCTGGAGAATCCCAGGGATGGGGAAGCTTGGTGGACTGGCATCTATGGGGTCGCACAGAGTCAGACATGACTGAAGTGACTTAGCAGCCACAGCAGCATGCAGTATATAATAGCAAAAGATTGGAAATTAACCTGAATTCCCAATAACAGGAAACTAGTTAAACTATGATACATCTAGAAGATAGACAATTTTGTGGCTTTTAAGAAGTAATAAGGCAGTTCTCTATGAACTGGTAAGAAATAATTTCCAGGGACTTCCCTCGTGGTCCAGTGGCTAAGACTGCACACTCCCATTGCAGAGGGCCTGGGTTCGATCCCTGGTCAGGAACTGGATCCTGCATGCTTCAACTAAAGAAATAAACTTTTTTTATCAAAAAGTTAAAATTTGTAAAAAGCATAGTTCAAAAAAACATGTAGAGTGTGCTATTTGTATGAAAAATTTCAATATTTACATAGCAGTTTTTAAACGCTGCAAATCTCTTTGGAAGGAACCAAAGAAGTCTGATAATAGGAATTCCTCTGAAAAGAGGGCTGGGGAAGTGCGTGACAGATGTAGCCAGGAGATCTATGTTTATTCTTTTGCACCTTTTGGATCTTCTGCATGTGTTAAGCAATTATTTTAAATTTAAAATATGAAAAAGTAAAGATGTTAGGCTGCCTTTCCAAAGTGAGGAGTATTTACATTTAATTGAGATTGGGGTTTTTGTTCAGTCGCTTAGTCGTGTCCATCTCTTTGTGACCCCATGGACTGCAGCATGCCAGGCTTCCTTGTCCTTCACCATCTCCCAGAGTTTACTCAAACTCGTGTGCATTGAGTCGGTAATGCCCTCCAACCATCTCATCCTCTCCAGGAGAGGGAGACTGGGGAGAGCTTAGCAAATCACCAGGACTCCAGAACACAGCTCTCTAGCCACCCCATGTTCGAACCTCCCAGTTTAGGCTCCCTTGACCAGAACAGCAGAATATCTGAGATATTCTTACTTTAGTTTCTTCTCTTTTTCAAACTCTCTAACTCCTTCCCTTCTTCTTGTACTCATCAGGACATTATGCTTCATTTCCTTAGACTTTCATAACATGGTAACATTTCTAACTAGACCTCTTGTTTCATCCTGATTATAAATGATACTGGCACCCTTGCCAAGACCAGAAAAGACTGGTTGCACTCACCCAGTTCCTGTCTGTCCACGTGTGAGTGACTTCTGGGAAGGCTGTCTGCCTGCTCCATTAATCCCACCCCCGTGGATTCCTGTAAATTTCAGTATCGGATGACCTTTTGGTCACCCGAGGTTCTGTTCCGCTTCTGATCTCATCCTCAATCCCTTCTCTTCTTAGATTTTGGACCCATTTCCTTGTGAGTCCTATGCTTCCTTTCCTGCAGTTTTCCATTACTTAAATCTCTGATTTCCTCAGCTAAGTTCTCCCACCCTCCTTGCTCTCCTGTGCCTAATCACACACCCTCAAAGATCACTCAGGTTCCAGTGGGAGATTATTAGAGAGGACCCCTAAATTCTGACCATTTCCATCAGGGCAATGCTGGACCACAGTTCTATTCCCTGTACACCTTCTTCCCTTCATTCCATCCCCAGGGATCAGAGAAACATATATGCCCTTTGATCACTTGAGATATCTTTCTAAACTAAAAAATTATTCTTTTGTAGTTTTGGCTGTGCTGGGTCTTCGTTGCTATGTGGGCTCTTCTCTAGTTGCCGAGAGTGGGGGCTGCTGACTGGTTGTGGCGCACGGGCCTCTTCTTGCGGTGGCTTCTCTTGTTGCGGGGCACAGGCTCTGGGGTGCAGGCTCAGAATTTGTGGCACACACGCTTAGCTGCTCCAGGGGCATGTGAGATTTTTCTGGATCAGGGATTGAACCTGTGTCTTCTGCATTGGCAGGCGGATTCTCTACCACTGAGCCACCAGGAAGTCCTTGAGACATCTTTCTAGGGAGAAAGTATTGTATAGTGAAAAGAACCCAGTTTTGAGCCTGAGAGATGTTGCTTTGAATCCTTGCTCTGTTGATTGCCAGCTGCATCTTGGGGGAAGTTAAATTTACCTCACTGAGCTCCAGCTTTCCATTTGAAAAATAAGTATTATGAATAGTTACTTCACAGAGCAGTAATGAGGTTTAAATGAACTTTATATGTAAAGGGTCTATTTTAGTGCCTTGACTCAGAGTCACTGCTTAGTAAATATAGTTCTCTGCCTTTGGATGTTCTCCAACCTCACTTTGCCAACTTCATTCCTCACAAACATCTCCCATCAGGTGTGTGTGAATCATATATATGTATATGAATGCATTTATATAAGTACATGGAAATTGATTTACACAAAGATATATACAAATTCATCTGACCCAAGACAAAAATATTTAATAAGAAATAGAGAACCTAGAGACTGTCATACAGAATAAAGTGTCAGAAAGAGAAAAACAAATATCATATAATATTGCTTATATGTGGCATCTAGAAAAATGATACAGATGAATTTATTTGCAAAACAGAAATAGAGGCACAGACATAGAGAAGAGACATATAGATTCCCGGGAATGGAAGGTGGGGTTTGGATGAATTGGGAGATTGAGATTGACATATCATTATATATACTGTGCTGTGCTTAGTCGCTCAGTCGTGTCCAACTCTTTGCAACTCCCTGGACTATAGCCTGCCAGTCTCCTCTGTCCGTGGGGATTCTTCAGGGAAGAATACTGGAGTGGGTTGCCATTTCCTCCTCCAGGGGATCTTCCCAACCCAGGGATCAAACCCAGGTCTTCCGCATTGCCGGTGGATTTTTTACTGTCTGAGCCACCAGGGAAGCCCAAATATATATACTACTACACATAAGATAGATAACTCATGAGAACCTCCNTTTTCACTCTCCTCTTTCACTTTCATCAAGAGGCCTTTTAGTTCCTCTTCACTTTCTGCCATAAGGGTGCTCTTGTACAGTTTGCATTCTTATTGAGAGAAATAAGCATAAACAAGGAAAAAACAAATGCATAATAAGGCAATTTTAGGTAATCATGTGTGAAAAAGCATGTTATGAAAAAGTAAAAAAGAGTGATTGTATAAGTGCTTTCTGAGCAGAAGGCGTTTGGACAGAGGTCTGCATGATAAGGAAGGGCGTCGGATGAAGATCTGAAGGAGGGGGGCCTTTCAGGGAGGGAATAGCAATGCAATCCTTAGAAGAAAGTAAGAAACACTGAGAAGCACAGAGATCCCAGGAAGGCTGAAGCTCAGTGAGAGTGGAATGTATAGTCCAGCTGGTTGAAATTACAGGTCATGGTGGGAACAGCAGGGTCAGGTGGGCCCCAGTGAGACCTTTGGGAAGCCCGAGGGTTTCAACAGGGCAGTGACATGGCAGAACGTGTGTTTTCTTAAAGGGACTCTGGTTTTTGAGTAGAAACTACATATTAGAAATCCAAGAATGGAAGGTGAGAGACCTTTTAGGAACTTCACGGCATAGGCTAGAGGTCATCATGACTGTAGTGGAGAGAAATGAAAGTTTTCAGAAAAATTCCAGTGGTAAAGCAATAGGACTTCATTGTTTGGTTGGCATATGTGAACACTAGAGTCATCAAGGGGTTTAAGTAACTGGGCAAGTTTTAGTCCTAGACTTAAAATGGGAAAATCACAGGAGGAAACTAAAAATTCCAGTTTTGACATTTTAAATTTGGAGTGCTGTTAGACTTAAAAGTGAAGATGCTGAGTAGACAGTTAAAGTTGGAAACTGTAGGGACAGGTAAGAACCGAAGATATACATTTGGGACATTAACATATGTATGACAGTCAGAAGCATGATCCTCTGTGTGTTCATATAGGGAGAAGTTCTGATAGAAATAGAGGCCCAGGACTCCAGTTCTGGGGGGTGCCAACATTTTAGAAGTCTGACAGCTGAGGGGTAGCTCGAAATCAAGCCTAGAAATGGTCATTGAAACAGGACAGGAAACAGTAACACATCGTAGGAAACACTAATAGCTTTCATTTATTGCAAAATACTACATCAGTTACCGTCCTAAATTCTGTTCCTGTTAACCCCCCAACCAACCATATGACACAGGTTAAACACAGATTCTATGTTCTCCTTTACCGAAGAGGAAATAGAGGCAGAAAAATTAAGAAGGTAAATCATTCCAAGGCAGAGAGAATTATGTCAAATATTCTGAAAGGCTGAATTTGAAATAAGACAAAGATGAAAAATGATCATTGAGTTTAATGAGATGGAGGTCATTGAAGGTTTCGGAAAAAAAACAGTTTAATAGAATGATGAGGGAGGAAGTCCAGCAAAAGTGGATAACATAAAGAATGGGGGAAACTCTGTGAGAAGTTTTGCAATTAAAGGGAAAGTGAAAACATAACTTAATCAGAGGGAAACACAGTGTTAAGATCTCCTCTTTCTCTCTCTCTTTTTTTATTTTTAGATAGGAGATGCCAAGAAGTATTTTTATTCTGCTGGGGATATACATGGAGAGAAATTAATGCACAGGAAGATGGTGAGTAATTCCTGCAGTAAAATCTTGGAGAATCAGAATGGGCTCCATATGGCAAGCAGAGACAGGAACTGACTTCTGATGGGAACTGAGGCATCATGCATTTTAACAATTATTAAGACAAAAATAGTGGCAAGAGATAACTTTGAGGATGGTGTCAAACACAAAATAATGAAAGGTCTAATGTTCCAGTCTAGGTTTTATCTTATTATAAATAAAGAGCTATTGAAAGACAGAGTAATAAGAGGTAGCGTGACCAAATGTGCATGTTTAGACAGATCATTAAGCAGAAGGAAGAGAGTTCGTAGAGAAAGAAATCCAGAAGCAGGAAGAACAATTGAGGGGGACATGGCAATAAATCAAGGAAGAGATAACCATCTGAGGTAAGACTGTCCTGAAAGAGTAAATATCCAAGATACACTGCTGCTGCTGCGAAGTCAGATCAGTCGTGTCCGACTCTTAGCGACCCCATGGATTGCAGCCTACCAGGCTCCTCTGTCCATGGGATTTTCCAGGCAAGAGTACTGGAGTGGGTTGCCATTGCTTTCTCCGACCAAGATATACTAGGGACATAGAATTAGCAAGACTTTTTTATGAGAAGGAAGTAGTAAATGCGGAAGAAGTCCAAAATGATCCAGAATTCATGGCTTGGGTGATTTATTTAATGACAATGTAAATAACTGTCAATAAGAGAGGCAATAAGGAAGAGCAAGTGATTAGGAAAACAGGAACAAGAAACAGCTGATATTGAGTGCATTCTACGTGCTAGGGACTTTTCTTCTGCCACAATTTAATTCAGGTGTTGTTTGCTGCCGAATCCTATGTCTCTCTCTCCAGCCATGCTTTCTTTCCTGAGTTCCAGATCTGTATGTTCAATCCTAGATATTTTCACTTGCATATATTGATGCCATGACAAAACCGAAGAATTCCTAAGTAAAGTCTAGATAATGAAATTAAAGACACTAAGAGAAAATGTGTGTGAATTTTGCTATTATTTGTTTTGTTAGGTTGTTATATTTTTCAGTGAAACTATAGAAAGAAAGAAAAAAAAAAGGAAGATATGAGCACAATGAGTTAGGAGAAATGGCAGGATGTAAAGGAACAGTGGATTATGAACACCACTTTTTTTCAGTAAAGTAAAAGCAAGACCATCCACCAGAACCAATGGGGGTAAATTAGAAAGCTAAAAGACTTGAAGGGAAAATGATGAAAGTTTGAAATAACTATAGAGACCCAGGGAGTTGAAACGGAACAAATAGAATGATGAGTAGCTATCACTGACAGTTCAACTAAAATGAGGAGCCTGCTTTTTTAGAAGCATCAGCCTACTGGCTATTTGATTTTTGCCCATATTGCTTACCAGTCCAGGTATAGCGAGAGGGAACACAGGTGGTTGGGTTGATACAGGATTGGACTTTGCTACATGGATGCTGCAGGGAGGTAAAGGCGAAAGTCTGTCAGTATAGACAATAGGAATTTTAAGTTAGGGATCAAAGTCCCAGACTTATTGTTAAAGAAAATACTCCAGGAAGAACATTTTAAATTGAGAGGAAAAAGAATGGAACAGTTATGGAACTGGATACCAATAAAGTATAGTAAAATGGGTACTGGAATAACAGGAAGCTAAGTCAGAGAGCGAAGTACTGGAGTAGAATATTTCAGAAGTGGAGAGTTTCTGAGAGGGTAATCAGCAGGAAGGCCAGGGGTCTCCAAACAGAGGAAATAGGCTGCAAGTGTCAGACATTTTTTATCTCGTCCTGAAGCTGTAGGAGGAAACAAACTACAAGTGTCAGACTTTTCTTCCTTCTCTATACAAAATTAAAAGGAGGTTTCTCTTAAAATTCTGTGTTGCCTTGACAACACCTGGTTCCACCTGAACTTAACTTTTCTCAAACCTTGAGCTTGCCAATGTGTTTTTCTTATGGAAATGTTTTTCTTAAGCTATGTTAATGAAAATATGTATTTCCTTTCGGATTTGCCTTTCTTCAAAATGGTTCCACCAAAGACCAACTTTTTTCAACTTTTTTCTTTTTTCAAACCTTAGGCTGATAATAGCTCAACAAACCAGTATTCATATCAATTGTTTCATGGCTGGCAGATGACACAGCTCATGCTATCCTATCTCAAAAATGCATATTGTAGGAAAGGGGCCTGATGAAACTCCCTCAGCCTTGAGGTGTCTCTCTTATTTGATTAATAGCTTTCTAACAGACGTAAAACATCTGGCTGAAGACTAGCAGGCGGGCACTCTTTCTGCCCCCTTCTGATGTCTATGTCAGAAGCTTTGTCTATCTCTTTTATACTTTAATAAAACTTTATTACACAAAAGCTCTCAATAGAGTCTTGTCACCGGCCCCAGACTGAATTCCTCTCCTCTGGAGGCCAAGAATCCTGGTGTCTTTCACTGCTCAGCAACAACATTTCATTTTGATGATAAAAAGCCCAGATTTGGCTGGAGGTGATGACTGAAGGGGAAGAAATGATTAGCTGCTTTGACAACACCAAGCAAATATGATACTCTTTTGCTAGATGGTCTGCACAATATCTGAAAAAGCCTCAAAGACTACTAATCCAACCTTCTTAAACAGAAACTTACATTAAGCATGTTGTTGTTGTTGTTTAGTGGCTAAGCCACGTCTGACTCTTTTGCAACTCCAAGGACCATTTTCCAGGCTCCTCTGTCCATGGAATTTCCTAGGCAAGAGTATTGGAGAGGGTTGCCATTTCCTTCTCCAGGCGATCTTCCTGCCTTAGGGATCAAACCCACGTCTCCTGCTTGGCAGGTGGATTCTTTATGACTGAGACACCAGGGAAGCCCGTATTAATGCATGACCTTCAATAAATATTGGCCAAGTAGCTGTCATCCTAAGCATAAAGCAATGACCCAAGATAGAACATCCTCTAGGAATGATTTCACTCACATTTTTTAAAATGAGTGTAAAATAAAATCAGTCATACTTTTTCTTTGGCTAAAATTAATAATTTGCATATAAGAGTTAGTATTTTTTACTTTATTTTCAGAAGAAATCATTGACATGATGTGGAAAGAAGGAACTTTTGGTTCTCTCTGAGTCAAAAGTGGGAGAAGCAGTCAAGGATGTAACTAAGGTTCTCTGTGAGTTGACATTTAAATTACTTCTCATGCACAGGCATGAAGCCAATCTCAGTTTTCCCAGCCCACTTCCTGTTGTTCAGGAAGTTCTATTATTTTAAATACTCAGTTTTGGCAATATATCAGATCACTAAATCCTATTTTTTAAACCTTTATATAAATGCATCCCTGGACTCAATATAGAACTAGACATAATTCAAAATATCAATACTTACCCTTGGAGTTTTAAATCTACTAAAAAATTGTACCACTATCAGCCTCTAGAGAAAGAAAACTTAAGACTGCTGGCTTCCCCAGGCTCTTTTTGACATTTTCTTACCAAAAATGAGTCAAGATCAAGAAAAAAAGTTTATTTCCCCTTCCTCCCTGAGGAGGAGTGTCACTTTTTGCCAGCTGCAAGCCTGAAAAAGGCTTGTTGAGTTTAAACAAGCTAATCAAACCTGAGTAAGAAGAACTGGGCTTCCCAGGTGGCGCTGGTAGTAAAGAACCCACCTGCCTGCCAGTGCTGGAGACACTAGAGATGTGGGGATGATCCCTGGGTCAGGAAGATCTGAAGGAGGGCATGCACACCCACTCCAGTATTGTTGCCTAGAGAATTCCCATGGATAGAGAAGCCAGGCGGGCTACAGGCCATAGGGTCTCACAGAGTCTAACATGACTGAGGTGACAGAGCATGCACACAAGAACTGGCAGATATGTGCTGCTGCCGCCACTGCTGCCGCCACTAAGAAGCTTCAGTCGTGTCCGACTCTGTGCGACCCCGTAGACGGCAGCCCACCAGGCTCCCCCAGACCTGGGATTCTCCAGGCAAGAACACTGGAGTGGGTTGCCATTTCCTTCTCCAATGCATGAAAGTGAAAAGTGAAAGGGAAGTCGCTCAGTCGTGTCCGACTCTTAGCGACCTCATGGACTGGAGCCCAGCAGGCTCCTCCGTCCATGGGAGTCTCCAGGCAAGAGTGCTGGAGTGGGGTGTCATTGCCTTCTCCAGAAGATACATGCAGATGCTTCTTAAAATGTTTCTGAAACCTTTATTAATCTTATAGTTTAACTATCTTCATCCATTGGTAGAGAAAAGTTATTGAATCTGAGAAGAGAACTAACTATTGAATTGAGTCAGATGCCATAATTGCTTCATTTACCACACGTGGTTCCTTCGACCATCCTGGAGTGGAGTTTAGCCATCCTTCCATTCCAGTTTTAGGAAGCTTTAGAAGCCACAGCTGATCTGATTCTGGGACCTGAGTTTGGTGTTTGGAATACAAGCTTTTCTGAAATGGAGACTGATAAAAACAGTAGTAACTGCTTGAGCAAAGCACAAAACTGTAGGAAAAAATCCAAGTGCTATTTGGATAATACGCATGGCTTGATTTAAAAGCTCTAAAAATTGTAATATATAACACTCAGTTATGTTTCTTGCATATTACTGTTGTGGCCATAGCAGTTTCTCTTTTGTTCTCATGGACATTATGTCATAATCTCCACAATCACATTTAACCCATGAATTGCCTAGATAATCATAATGCTTACTCTGTTACTGTCATTCTCAAGCACTCTGTCAGTCAATATTCCTAGGTATTTATTTTTCTTTACCAAGTCAAGTAAAACACAATTTATAAACTGTTACTTTTGCTGAAGCCTTTCATTACCAGAACATATTCTTTCCTATTTTAAGATGAAAACAATTCCCATTTCTTTTCCTTCAAACTAGTTAAGAAGCTGGACTTATTACAACTATTTTGCAGATTGCCTAAGTACACAGGTAAACTTAAGAGTGTTAGAGTTTGGTCTTCTACAGTTTAGCATAATAGAATGGCCTTCGCATGCTTGCATGCTAAGTTGCTTCAGTTGTGTCTGACTCTGCAACCGTATGGACTATAGCCCAACAGGCTCCTCTGTCCATGGGACTCTCCAGGAGTGGGTTGTGATGGCCTCCTTCAGGGGATCTTCCCAACCCAGGAACTGAACCCAAGTCTCCTGCATTGGCAGGTGGGTTCTTTATCACTAGCACCACCTGGGAAACAGAATGACCTTGACATTTTGTCAAGTGTCTAAGACAAGAAACTTGACAACAAGTGGTGAAACTATGCTGTAAAACCAGGTATTCAGCCCTCAGGCACAGACATAGGCTTCTGGGGGAAGCTGCTGTCTAGCTAATGCAATGCAGACTATATTTGAGAGTGATTAGCTGAAGATCCAAAGGGAAGAGTGTTGTCACGTAATCACTTTCCTCAGTATAGTGGTCCTCCCTTCTTCAGAACGTCCCAGGTGTCTGGGTGGTAGAAAATCCACCAACCAATGCAAGAGATAGAGGTTCGATCCCTGGGGTGGGAAGATCCCCTGGAGAAGGGAACGGCTATCCACTCCAGTATTCTTGCCTGGAGAATCCCATAGACAGAGGAGCCTGGCAGGCTATAGTTCACGGGGTCACACAGAGTTGGACACCTCTGAGTGCACACACACATCCACACACATCCACATGCCTCCCTTCTTCACCACATATCCTTCTGTTAGGACGAACTAATTGTAGCTTCTTTTTGTGCCGCAATTCTCCATAACTCATGATCCACCATAGAATCATGCCTTCCAAAAATTATCTCTACTTACTTATCTGCCTCTTGAATGTCTATTCATTCTTTGTAATTCAACTAAAACAAGCCTAGGTGGAACATCCCCTCATCCTTCTCTATGCCTCAACAGCACACTTTCCGTGTGTACATTACAATATAATTCCACTGCTGACCGAAGCTGCTTGCTTGTGGGCTTTGTCTCCTTCAAGTCTGGGACTGTGTCTTCTTCATCCTTCTATTCCCAGGGGCACATACAGTGCCTGGCACTTTAGAAACACAGAAAACAATGTTTGATTGTGTTTTAATAAAGGCAGTACTTAGAGCAGTGAGATGGAGAAGATAATAAGAGTACTAACAAAGGAATGTTATTTTGTGGTGTTGTAGATGAAGATACAACCTTTAACTATATGTAAATGAAGATAAATGTTATAGATTACATCCAATTTAGCATTAGAGATGTCAGTATGGTCACAATTGATAGCAAAAAAAAGTAGGCTACTTGTGATGTAACATTAAGCAGTGTTAGAAAAATAGGAGGTAGAAAGTGAATATAAGCAAATAAGTCAAGGATTTTGTATAAAAAGATAATTACAGTGTAGTCAGATGGATGTTTTTCATAACAGCTTTAGTAAAGATCTAATAGATATATCAAATGTTCTAGTATACATGAAGCAGAATATTTCATTAAGATGCTTATAGTAATGAATGAGGCAAATAGAAAACAATAAAAACATTGAGGTTTATGGTTTAATTATAAAACATTATGAGAACACAGATATCAGAAGGGAAGCATTAATGTAAATGAACAGATATTTCAGCAGAATGAAGAGAAGCGATAAGCTGGTGTTAAAACAATGTAAAGAACAATTGATTTGTTAAAGAGATGTAGAGCAAAAGCCCAGGTGAGGGGTAAAAATGACATAGATATATCTGAGGAACAGAAACACCAGCCCAAAGAGGACAAAGCACTGTTCTGATGGGTGGCAGATGTTTAACACCAAAAATCTGAGCTGGAATGTATGAAATCTTTCATCTCCGTAGATCTTCAAATCTTTTTCTATGGCCCTGACCACGAAGCCAATGGATTTTTGACTTATAGTGAAATAGTCTACTAGAAGAAACACCAGAACCAGAGCAATTGGAGCTATTTAACGCTGATAACAAGGTGTTCTATGCTGAACCAGTAAGAGAATTTGGACTGACTGGTAAAGGGGCGTCAAGGGCTGGGCCATAGGTGAAGGCCCGGGGCAGGTAGCCTTGAACAGTGTTGTGTACTACAGCCCCAAACTAAGCAACCTGCAACTTAAGATTTTTAGTTTACAGTTGGATCCAAAAGCAAAGATTAAAAGAAAACCTTGGAATTAACAAATAAACATGGCACCCCATGCCAAGCGCAGTGATAATGTAACAAATCAGCCAATCTAATTGCATTAGTAGAGGGTTTACATCTTCTGGAGGTGAACGAAAAGCATAGTAATGTCTTCCTCTGTATTCACTTAAAGGATTTTAGAATGACACTTTTAAGACTAGAACTTAAAGCTGAGTAGTATAAAGTGATGAGGTAAAAACAAAACTAGAAGGCTACTATTCATTTTATAGAGTAAAATGTTAAGGCAATATGTTACTACATATGAAACACTACAGAATCTAAAACACCTTTTAAAATTAGATGACTTCCCTCATCAGCTTCTTTTCTATTTAGTTTTTACAGACTGTAGTGCAGGGAATTTAAAAATGCAGTAAATTGCTGGGGGCCAGTGTGAGGAACTCCACCCATGGCAAAGTTCATGAGGAAGGAGGCTTGGCATACGCGAAGGCATGATGAAGCCTCAGGAAACCCCCTGATCCCGAGCATCTACCCCAAAACCAGAGTCTGTTTTATGCTCTCACCTGCACCTCTGACTTTACGGGTGGCTCTCCCCCATCACCATTTCTCTCGGAGTAGGAGTTAACTTGCAGCTCCAAGCTAATAAAAATTCCTGGGTATGACAAGGGCGTCTCAGGTCAAACCTCTCTGCTGACAGACTAGCTTGTGTGACAGCCTCTCAACCATAAACAGCACAGAGAGTTTGGAGTATTTTGAGAGTCTTAATTAGCACAGGGCTTTTCTCATTGTTGAGTCAGTGATTGCCACCAGGCCTCCATATCTTAGGCACCTGGGAATATATTAATCACAGTATTTGGAATATAGAAAAGGAAATGTAGTTTTTAAGGTTAGCAATACTAGACTTTTTGAGTTAATGAATTTTCTCTTTTGTTATAGATCACTGTACTTTGTTATAAATCACTGTGTCCTTGCTACGTAAAAATGTAATTTTATCACTACCTTAAGACTAAATAGATCTTAAGGGAAACATTGGTGAAAGGATTTTCATTTGTTGGGCTGAAGTTTGCTGCTAAATCTCCATATTCCCTGCTCTTATAATGAATACAACTAGCATATAGGAGAAATAAGTATTAACCTTTAAGATTAATCATGTTAACCTTGGGTTAAATAAATTCCTTTCTTGATTGTAACTCACTACACCCTCACCCTATAGGAATGCAACTTTATTTGGAGGGTGGTGCCTGGTTTAAGAAAAAACACCCTTGGAAAAAATAATTTTTTTGATTATCAGAAAGAAAGGGTTGTAAATGTCAGCAGGCAGAAATGGCCTGAAGATGATGTAAAAACCCTAAGACCTTTTTTTTTTAAATGTAAAGCACCTGATTTTGATAAAGGTCCGGACTGCTGACCCCCGTGTGACTCTGTATTCATTCCTATATGTAACAAAAGTTATATAAGAAATCCTGAAAAATAAAGAAATGGGATCAGTTCCTGGAAAGACTGACTCCACCATGTCATTTCTTTCTTGCTCCCTGTTTTTCTGGCTGAATTCCCATCTGGAGCACGGATGCTATTCCACGTAAACCAAGTTATTCAGCCTCTTTTTCTCCACTAATTTTGCTACTACACTATCCGTTTCTAATCTCTCTATATATCTGTAATTAAATATGTATTTTTCCAAGGACACCAACTCCATCCCCACCTTCGAATCACCCTGGATCCACCCGGGCTGGACCCCGGCAGTAAATATCTAAGGGTAGTTTCTTAACCAGTGATATGAGCAACGGCAGAAGGAAATACAGATGGTTACAGAAAATAAGTATTTGATCAATTAAATGGAGGAAATTGTGATGTGAAAAAAGGAGACTTTTTGAGGTAGTAATTCTTTTGAAGACATGTTAGAGCTTATATTTGAAGCTGGGAGATTAATACAACATACTTGGCCATGAAACAAAATTCCATGTAATCAAATGCCGAACTTAACGTATTTACTTTTAAATTGTGTGTGTGTGTGCTCAGTTACACAATTGTGTTCAAATCTCTGCAGCCACATGGATTGTGGTCCACCAGGCTTCTCTGTCCACGAGATCCTCCAGGCAAGAATATTGGAATAGGCTTCCCTTTCCTCCTCCAGGAGATCTGCCTGACCCAGGGATCAAACTCGCATCTCTTGTGTCTCCTGTATTGACAGGTAGATTCTTTACCACTGTGTGCGCCACCTGAGAAGGCCACTTTCAAAACTGGAAAATAATAAATATAAAATTTCAGTCATTTCCCTCGTTTGAGAAAATAATAACCAGCAGAGAGATGCTTTGCACCTCTCCATCTGGGCATGGACACACAGTAGCTGACTCAAAGTGCAGTCACCCACTCTCAAGGATCACATCTGCTGTACATGGAAATATCTATGAAATAACAGGACCCGCATGGCTGTAGATGCCTGGATACTGCAAAGTCCTGCATTGTTGGCCAAATCCCCTTGACTTCCCTGGATCCTATATTCAAGACTTTAAAGATCTTTGCTTGATTTTGCCCCTTCCCAACTTCATTTTTGCGAAGGAAAAAACAAACAAAAAAGGCTACCATTCCAAAATACAGATTGCATGGTTGGAGGAACCATTCACCCAACGCATGAGAGCCATTCAGAAGTGGATTTGGATCTGAAAATGCTCCCTCCTTCCCAGGTGACCCTTGCTTCACTCTCACAACTTTCTATTGCTCCAGGGAAAATGAACACGTTGCCCTCCTAGGCTAAGTTGTTGAATGGCTGCCTCCTATCAGGCCTGGGCCTTTCTCTGTCTCTAACCTGACAGCTGGCTGCAGTTTCAGCATCTTCTGTTAATATCAGGGACACGAGTGATGCTAAATAAGTCAGAGTTAGAGAATCAGAGATAAAATACATCCTGGTGCAGAAGATCCATTTAGAAGTTCCAGTAATGAAATGGGGCAGGCTCTCACTGGGGAAAGATCAGGTCTCTATTTGTACAAACCAGTTGTAGGAGGTTAAAAAAGGGAATACATGGATTGACAGTTTAAAAGATCACTAATCTATGCCCCAAACCAGTTCACAGGGCCCCCCGGCTGTCCCCTACTTAGAGCAGCATTCCTCCCAATTCCTCCCAAACCAAAGATGAAGCACCATCTGTACATTCATTGTTTTTGATGAAAACTACATCCTAAAGGACATTCAGCTAGTGCATGCAAAATATTTTTTAACACAGTTGAACATTTTCTCAGTTTGGCCTTCAGGAATGTGCAATGCTTGAACTTCCAACTGGATTTCCATACTCTGTTGAAAAACACATTATTATACACATAAGCACAATCTATGCACCATAAACCGGAAACTGCTAAGGCAACTTAGAAAACATGGAACAGCAGACAACCCGAGAGAGGAAACTGAAAGCTTGGAAGCAAGAAGACGGAAAGCAGGAAAGGGAAGAAGGCAGATTGTATAATACGTAGTATGAAATCTGTAACTGAAAACCAATACACTCCACTCAAAAGTTAATTATGCTTTCACAAATAGCAAAGCTAACTTATCCATTCTCCTGGATCTACGAAATGGATTCAGAGGTACGTGAGCAAACTTCTCATCCTCATCTCCTTGAGATCCCAAATGAAAAATTGTCTGTGTCCGTTGAGTTCATTGTAAAAGAAAACGTTATAACTAGGATCTAGTTTAAACTTCTAAATCTCAAAATATTTTTACTCTAGAATAAATAAGATGGAAGTTCCAGAAAGAAGACTATATTCAGAGCAGTAGCTTGATTTTATTTTATAACTATTTCATCCTATTTTTTGCAATATTTTAGCCATAAGTTTTACACAGGTACATCTAACTTAGATGCTAAAATGCCCTACTTCTTTTGACTATCATTCACTTTCAAAAAAGTTTTTGGTTTTTAAAATAAAATGTTTAAAATACCGCCTCTATTTAAAAAAACAGATGAAGAATTATTGGTTTGAGTTCATTTTTGTATAATCTAAAGAATTGTTTAGTATAATTTAAATGTAAACTACACACATGCACAGAATCTTATATATTTTTCCATGTGTATAGGCATTTGTATTTGCTTTTTTCCTATTGACCAAGCTTTAACCAGTTCTTCACAGTGGCATATTTAAGTATCTAGAACCACCTTCTTATTCATAAGGTGGTAAACTTATTATGTCCAGAGGGCACAATCAGAACTGGAAGCAGAAATGATGATTTTTATATCATAGCCTTGGGCTTTTCTTAATGCCTGCTCTCTACCTACCAGCTCTTTCAATTCGAGAAAAAAATGTATAGACATCAATCAGAAATATAACACCACATATCATCAATAACATAAAATTTGGATGTTACATTCAATTTACCTAATATGTTTATATCCAGAGTCACCATTTTCTGCTAAAAGGAATACTCAGTCACAGTCCCATGAGGGTAACTAAAGCAAAATTAGCATAAATACATAAATTTCTTCCTTTCTAACATATTAGCAATTTACATTCTACTACAGCACTGTGCTAAGAGTAATATATCCTTCAACACCGAAATTGCTTTTATCTAGGATCTCAATAAGTAACTATTTTCTGTTATGTTGTGTTTTGCTTCTTCCCTGGATGGAAAATTGATCTTAACATTAGGACTAATATGACTTGGTAGAAATTACCTTTTAAAACTGTAGATATTATACTGAATTCAAGGTAATTCTCCCTTTGTAATAAGAAGTGATCACTTACCGCACAAATGTTACTGAAAGAGTAATAATTAATTGTAAATAGAAACTACCATAGCAATAAAATATTTTTAGTTGCATAAAATTCTGTGAGGACTTCAGATTTTATGATTTAATACATGAAAATGCTTTGTCATACCTGAGATATTTAATGTTGGTGCTGGACTTCTGAGAGTAGATTTACACTATAACTGGGGGCTCTCCCCGTGGCTTAGTCGGTAAAGAATCTGCATGCAATGCAGGAGACCAGGAGACACAGGTTTGATCCCTGGGTGGGGAAGATCCCCTGGGGGAGGAAAACGGCAACCCATTCCAGTGTTCTTGCCTGGAGAATTCCACGGACAGAGGAGCCTAGCGGGCTACAGTCCATGGGGTTGCAAAGAGTCGGACACAACTGAGCGACTAACATGCATGCACACACATTAGTGTTTTGGTGTAGTAATAAATTTGTGAGACCTTTTGTTGGGAAAAATAGTTGGCTAAAAATTATGCTCTCTCAGAAGTAAGAAAGAAGCTCTTTAATAAAATTCATATAATTCCTAAACTTTATCATATAAGATTTAAAAACTTTGTTTCAATTGCTTTTGATAATATCAATTGCAAATAAGCATTCTCTAATGTGGTTTAATATTTACAAACCAGCTGAATTAGAAACTAGAATGAAAAATAACACTTTAAATAATAAAACAGATGACTTGAAGTTGTTTTGTCACTTCAATTTGGTTTTCTCATGTTTAAACCTTGTCAAAGTGGAGTCATTCCATTTCAGTGGCACTTTGGAATCTGGAGCAGAGTTGAGCTATGAAGAGAGAGGATACAATGTAACTGTGATGGCCAAATGCATATCAGCAGGTGAACAGAAGCCTTAATAAATAGTCGGTGAATGAATGAATAAAACATTTTTCTTAAACAATAACTTTCAAAAACTGAAGGCACAATAATATGAAAGAAGTTCGTCTATTCAGTATGTGTGTGTGTGTGTATTTGTTAGTTGCACAGTCATATCCAACTCTTTGTGACTGCGTGGACTGTAGCCCACCAGGCTCCTCTGTCCATGGAATTCTCCAGGCAAGAACACTGGAGTGGGTTGCCATGTCCTTCTCCAGGGCTGTTCAGTATATCCATGACTAACACTGTGGATTTGAGGGCCCATTCTGTGCTGTCCATTATGCTAAATGCTTTCAACACAGTGTTTTAAACATTTAGTATAGTGGACAGAACAGAGTGCACGTGCGCACGTGTGTGTGTGTGTGTGTGTGTGTGTGTTATGTATTCAAGATAAGCCCGTGAGGTAAACATTATCATACAAATAAGAAATTAAAAAGTTAAAGTTAGTAGATGTTGGGGTAAGCTTGCAAAGTCAGGACCCTCAGACAATTAGAGCTTGAGTCCAATACATAATTCAAAACCAAATAAATTCATGAGGATGAGGCAAGTCATGGACACACTGTATTAAAAGACAAGCAGCAGTGAGTGAACTCTCTGGTGCACACAAAAGCTTTTTTGACACATACTCTTGTCCTCTGAGTGTCCCCACAGAACCCTGCACATATATTGCCTACAGGTGCCAGTATTTATAGTTACTTACGTGTCCATGTCTCCCAGTAGACCACAAGCTCCTTGAAGGAGAGACTGTCCTTATCATCTGTAAATTCCCCTGGGATCCAGCTTATTGTCTGGAACAAGGGAGCAACTACAGAATATCAAACAGTCTCTACCCCTACCCCTTCATGGCAGCTCCTGAGTTCTGGTGGATAAATATTCTTTCAATTCACCACAGTTGTGTATTTCAGAGGAAGTACTTACCGTTTATAAATAACAATGGTCCACAAAATTTTTACAGCAAGCAGCTGAACGTTTTTCATGTTAATTTCACTGCAAGCTTTATGTTCCACAATGTTTAATTATAATGTCTAATATACTTAATTATTGGGCTTCCCAGGTGGCTGAGTGGTAAAAAAATCTGCCTGTCAATGCAGGAGACAAGATGCAAGAGAGGCAGGTTTAATCTGTTGTTCAGGAAGATCCCCTGGAGGAGGGAATGTCAACCTACTCCAGTATTCTTGCCTCAGAAACCCCACGGACAGAGGAGCCTGGTGAGCTACAGTCCCTGGACACAACTTAGCGACGGAGCACACGGGCATATGAGTCTAATAACAGGCAAAGCTGGGAGTAGGGCCCTGAAGCAGGTCATCTGGGCATAAATATTCTCGTAGTTTTGGCAGAAACAGGATATGGGTGGAAAAAACCAAGAGGTTCGTCTTGTCTCAGCAGCACCTCACCGCTACTGGTTCCTAGCAGGGCAGGGTGCCAGGGACAGGTACCAGATCACATGAAGAGGGTTTTTTTGTTTGTTTTTTAATTGGAGTCCTCAAGAGGATCCAGTGTGGTGGATTCCAGTACAGCTGGAGAAGGGTGTTGCATATCACAATATGGAAAAGGGGCGGTGGTAAATATGTGGCTGGGCAAGAGAGGTTCAGAGGTGACTCTTTTAAGGACAATACTCTCAAATCTAAGTTGATAAACATCAGTGGAATCTTTACCAGAAAATACCAACTTTGTACTCAGGAATCTGAGAATGTCCCCAGATTGTAATACAAAGTGTCTACATCCTCAAGAAAGAATCTCCAGCGTTTTTCAAACTTAATCATATACCACTCCTTTAACCCAAACATTGCTTCCCTCCAATCCTGGACATCCAAACTCTGCTTCTATGTCTATGAGGAGGGATACTGAAATTTATGGCTCTAGAGGAAAAATGATCGATGTATTAATTCTCATTTGCATTTGACAAGATGATGACCAGTTATAGGAACACTTGCAGAAGTTTTTTTAAAAAATAAATGAATAAATACCTTCATGAAAACTTTACTTTATTAGAGAATCTAGCCCAAGTGTGGAAAATTTAAAATCACTCTATTTACCAAAACTGGCTAACAATAAGCTTACTAAAAAAACAACAACAACAATGATCAGTAAATACCTACACTTAACGTTCTTAATTATGGGACAATTTTATGATCCATGTTGATGTATTTGTAAGGTAAATCCCTCTGTTTAATAATTATTAAAAAAAAACATCCTCACATTTAACACACTGTTTTCACACTCATATACACATATAAAAGATGGGAGACCTGTCTCAGAAACATGTTTATAATGGATATACATAATATTGTGAAATAAAATCTGAATAAAAATTTTATTCCAACAACATTTCTCTATTTTCAAATCATGTTTATTGTTTAAGCTCTTATCACAGTGGAGATTAACTTATGCTTAATCATCCAGTGAATGCCTACTGTCAACTTCATCCAATTCCAAAAAAGCAAAATCAACTCAGTCATACACTCTATGTCCTGTTGCCATCCCACCACTCATTGCCTGTGTTTTTCTTTCCCTTTAACGGCAATATTACAAGATTGTGAAAAGGTATAACTAATAGGCTTATATATGTAATACCATTTCTTCAAGTATTCAGAGAGCAATATATTTGCCTGCATTGTACATTAGAAAACTACTTGTGACATTATTTCTAAGTACAGGAGAGTGGCTCCTGGTGGGAGTGTGATGAAGTTGTATGTCATAGTGTATGACAAGGATTTACAGCATTCTAGAATTTTCACAACTCTTCCCATGTTAGTGAAAGCCATTAGATAAATGCTGTAGTTTTCTCCTTTCAGCTGTTAGACATAAGATTTCAAACTACAAATAAATAAAGCATACACTCAACACGTGTAGTGCAAATGCTAAGTAAACAGAATGACATGGAATGAACTCCTAGATGCCAGTGAGTGTATGGTTCAGTGGGGAGGTCCTGATTTTATGATGTCTGTGACTTGCACCCCATTCTCAAACGAATCCTGTCACTGTCCCACGTCAGCCACAAAGGATCAAAGAGGCAGAGCAGACTGAAGTGAGGTGAAGGGAGTGACGAGGAAGTAGGAACTCATTTTCACAAACAAGTGGTACAATTTCTCTGTCACTTCTGTATGCCATGGAAAGTTGGATTTGGTAACCAGATCTCAAACCTCTCAGACAAAGCAGGTACCAATATGGAGAAAAGCAAAAGATCCAATGAAAAGAATTAAATGTCGGCACCTATATAAGAGATTGTGTGGCCCAGATACCAAAAGGGGATGAGGAAGGTGTTTTTTAGTTAAAACTTTGGAAATATCACATCTGAACATTCAAAAATTACATTATAGAAAAGTCATCAAACAATGGCCCTGTTTAAAGATGCCATATAAGCAGTAGTCTTCAGTATTTTGAACAAAAATTAGAGCTTTGTTGCTTTGTCTGGATTATATAGTTAAGATAATGTTATTCATTAAAATGAAATAGAAAAAAAACTATAAAATTCTCCCAGAGGCAAATTATTGGTAGGGGGGAAATAAAAATAAACTATGACAACCAATTTATACATTTACTTAATTGTATGTTTCCCACCACCCCCCGCAGAAGAACCCAATTGTTAAGAAAAAAAAAAAAGAAAGAAAACAAATTAAAAAACCCCAAAGTACAAAAACAGGTGCCATTTATCTTTTGCATTTTCTTCCTCTGCATTCACTTTTTTAAAAAGTGAAAAAAAGTGTTCTTTCGTGGTACTGTTTCTGAGTTCCCATATATTAAGTTCTAGAAGAGAAACATTTGGATCCTAACTGTCTTTCTATTTCATTCTTAGATGTGTTGTACTGTCAACAAATATAACAAGCAGCTGGCTAAAAGTCTCTCATTTAAGAAACATACACACACACAGACATACACACATACACACACAGACAAACCTTCCTAAGAGAAAATAAACCATTCCTCATCTGGGACACATATATATCAAGACTTAAAACTAAAGTCTGACACAGTCACTTAATTGATTTAAATAATTAAGGCTTCTAAAAGGTTCGGTGCCAAAACTACCTGTATCAGTATTCGAATAAAATACATTTTTGCATTTTAGGTTTGTGCTTTTTACAGCCATCTTAATTCCACAGAATTTCATTAATAAGATCAGATAAGGGAGTGTTAGAATTGTTTACTGATGTTTTTAATTTAGTAGTTGTTAGACTAACTTGTAGCGATAAAAATTCAATGACTGAATAGATTTGTTACTACCAGGTGGGCTGTTGGCTCATTTCACCTTCTTTTCATGTTTAATGTGGCCATTTCTTTTATACTTGCCATTGAGGATTCCATTATGGTAATGTCCATTCACTGTGCTATGCTTATTGCTTGACCACAGACTTTTGATTCTTCTGCAGATAAATTTTGTCACCCATGACAAGAGGAAGTAAAACAAGGCAGCACCAAGCAAAAGCACGAAGACAATATCCAGTAAAAAATACTGACAGAAAGAGATCTGATGGATGGCGGCACGCAGGTGATGGGCTCCATCGTGACGGAGAATGTAATCGATCCAATAGACAGTCCGGTTGACGGGGTGATCAGGTTGATCCTTGTGGATTTCTGAAAGCTTCTGAGCCCTCTGACGGTAGCTACGGAGTAGAGGCAAGACACACATGTCATTTTCCATAAGAACATCACATTCTGAAAAATACTATACTTTTAAAGCCTTGATGTATTCCAATACTTTGGCCAGCTGATGCAAAGAACGGACTCATTAGAAAAGACCCTGTTGGGCAAAATTGAAGGCAGGAGGAGAAGGGGATGCAGAGGATGAGATGGTTGGATGGCATCACCAACACAATGAACATGAGTTTGAGCAAGCTCCGGGAGTTGGTGATGGGCAGGGAAGCCTGGTGTGCTGTAGTCCAGGAGGTCATAAAGAGTTGGACACGACTGAGCAACTTAACTGAACTGATACTTTTAAAGGGTTTCCCAGATGGTGCTAGTGGTAAGGAATATGCCTGCTACAGCAGGTAGATGCAAGACACATGGGTTCCATCCCTGGGTTGGGAAGATCCCCTGGAGAAGGAGATGCAAATCACTCCAGTATTCTTGCCTGAAGAATACCATGGACAGAGGAGTTGGGTGGGCTAAGTCCACGGGGTTGCAAAGAGTTGGACATGACTGAGCATCTGAGCACAGTTTTAAAAGGAAAGCTATAGAACACAGACAAAGGGGTCCCCTACTCCGACACCTTGGATGATCAAAGACACTGCTCCAAGTGCCAAGAATTATAACCAAGACCACACTCCTCTAAGGGGTCAGTGCATAAAGACTGCCTCCGAGCCCACATATGGCAGCATAAAGAACCCCAGGACACTTGAATCCAGTCTTTTACATAAAAGAAACATTATTTTATATGAAAGAGTTTTTCTTTATTGTGTGTTCTTAGAATATGGCAATATTTCTCAATCCAGTGTTATGCTATATATCCTGGGTATTAAGAAGAAAAGCTCACACATTTCCAGACATTAATGCCACCTGAAATGCAGGATCAATTAAATGTCACATAAAAACGGGAAAACCTACGCTTTGTTTTAAAACTATGCAGGCCAACTCTCAACCGTTTGAGGCTCAGTTGTGAACTGGATTAACTCAAGACACATCAAGAATTTAAGAAACAAAATAAGATAAAATATTCTGACCAAGTCATTCACCTGAGTAAATATATCTTGGTATTTCATTGACACCCAGTGTTAGGGAAACCCAGTACCCGGCAGTATCAAGAGCACCTGTTTTGAAATCAGACGGTCTTGGTTCAAGTCCCTACTCCAAAGCTGTATAACTAGGGGTGTATTACTTAAGCTCTCTGAGTTTTAAGTGCCTCATCTCTATAATGGAAATAAGGAAAATGGTGATATAAAGTTTTATGAGCATTAAAATGACGTAAAGGACACAGAAATTGACAAACTCTAGGATCCTAGAGGTTCCCATGGTGGTTTCTTCCCCAGTTTGGCAAACTGTGGTGGGATATTATTCGAGGTCACACATGGCTGGCCAAATGATTGCTATTTTTATTCTTCAAATGACAGAAGCATGCACAAAGCATTACACACAGGAGCCTAAAGGATATTTCTATATTTAGTTTACTGACGACCTACTGGCAATTATCAGCTATTGACAATATGCGGTGGTAAATATAGTTCGCCTGCTTTAACAGCAGTTGCAGCCTTACCTGGGGTTATTGATAACTTTCATTAGGGCTTCATACAGCTCTCCCTCAGTCACCGTCTTCCATTCCAGCAGTATTCCCATGCCTTTTGCCTGTACCCGGGTCATAGTATCATAATGGTCTCCAAAGAGTGGGATTCCCACCACAGGCACACCATGATACATAGTTTCAAAAATACTATTCAAACCACCATGGCTCAGGAAGGCTTTAATATTGGAATGTCCTAAAGAAGGATTTAAAAAGAAAACCACTTAGAACATTGTCTATTATTCTAGAAAGATGTTTTCCAGAAATCTCTTAAGAGTTGACATTATAATAAACATGCATTTCAGATATAAGATTTTTAAAGACAGTTTCACTGATTCCTACACTGCGCCAATTACAATGTTTATTATAAGCATAATTATCAGATGTGTATATATCAATTAAAAGCCATTTTAAGTAGTTAACATTTATAGTTTTAAGAAGTATATTACAATATCTTCTCCCAAAATACAAATACCAACTACATTCAAATAGCCAGTAGTCCATGAAAGCAAGGAATGACCAAAAATACCAGAGTATAACCACATTCTACTAAACGCAGATATCCACTTCTGGCCACTTCAACATTTATCTATATTAAAGTCAAACACACTCTGTAAAAGAAAAAGTAAAAATGTGAAGCTGGACTCCAGATGTCCAAGAAACATTTCTGTGCTTATCCAAGGAGGACATTGCACAGTGCTCAGTATGCACACCATTCAATTCACGTCTGCAGCATCCGAGCTTCTCAGTCTTAGGGTCCAATTCTACATTTTAGGAATAAAAACAAGCAGGGACAGATAAATACAAAAATTAGTTCTAAGAGAGAGGACATCATGTAACACCTGGTTGTCATGGAAATAAAAGAGATAATTTATCAAAGTTAGTGACATTTCAAACTCTACATCTCCTTGTGAGCAGAGAGACTTGTATAAAAAAAAGTAAGACAAAAACACACGGCACTTGAGATGGGGGTTAGATGGCCAGAAAGAAATTACAGCTTGCAAAAACACGAGCATTTAAAATAAACACAGGTCACATAGGAACCTAGGTCTCAGTGGGGCTTCAGGACTCTCCACCCCCAACATCTAGCAGGCCAGTCACTTGGTGTCTCTTGCCCTGACCCACAAGGGGCTTCTCAACTCAGCCCAACCAAGGAATCTGCCCTCGCAGTGGATTTCAAACTTTCTTTTCAGCAGTAGAACTCTTTTTCTTCGAGTGAAACCTGACCACCAGCAGTGGTCAGCAGTGAAAAGTAAAGAGAATTGGTGTGTGGAGAGCAAGGGGGATGTGCTGAGAGAGGAGGGGACAGTGATTTGGTTCCTGCTTCTGTTCCTGGAGGAATCTTCTGAACAAAGTTAGAAACCAACAGAGGATCCACAGAGGTCACGGCTGGAGTTGAAAAGGATGCTAATCTCAGTAAAGGCGGAGAGCTGAGATTCTGAGGAACGTGGAGGAGCTGCGGACTTGGGAGGCCCTCTGGGAGCAGCTACACCCCGCTGGATAGCCTCAGAGACAAAACGGCATGAAACCAATCCCGACGATCCCAGACAGCAGTGTCTGCTGCTGCAGTGCGATGGCTGAGGGCCAAGATGCAGAGACATTTAAATTTCCTGCTTCCTTCCTACTTTCTACGGCATCTGACATCATAACAGTAAAGATAAGAAACAGAAAAAAATGCAAATATCAAAAAAGGTAAATTGTCTTTTTTCCTATCATTTTTATAATTATAGAATAATATTTGTAATAAACTAGATGAAAAGGAATTATTTATATTTACTGTTTTATAATTACAAAATTCAATTTGCAGGGTTTTAGAGGGTCCATTTAGCTTCTAAAAGATACTCTCTAAAAGTCTATTTTTAAGAATATAATTTTTACCTACTTTCGCATAATCTGTTAAGATTAGTACTATTGAACAAATAAATGAGTTGATATTGCCAAAATCAATAACATTTTTATAATTTCCTTAAGAAGTAATATCTTAAAGGATAACATGGCATTATGTTTTCCTAGAGGTTTAATGAATAAAGTAACTTACATTTTACTATCTCTGCTTATCTAAGAGAATTAAATTGTTTATATTCGAATCTTGAGATATGCATATAATTGGCATTTTAATTTTGAGTTGAGGATCAGAACCCTAATAAATAAATAAATCAAAAGAAATTAAATGTTCAAAATTGCCCAGTGATTTGGGGATAAATTTAGTCAGACAATTCAAAAAAAGTTGAAATAAACTGACTGTTTTTTGGCTTTCTGCTTGACTGTGGTTTCAAACAAATGAGTAACTTCAGCTTTCTCTGGTTTCTTAGATACAGCTATAGTAAAAGTATAATACAAATCTAAATTTTCACTGTTTTTAATTTGACTAGTTTATGCAGTGTTAAGTATATTTTTCAGAAAATCAAAATTTGTGACTGGTCTAAAATTTATAGGCCTAAATGATTACACTTTAAAGTGATTTGCCAATAACTAAAGATCCGACTTGGTGGTCCGAAATCTAGGACTTAGCACTCAAGATAATATAATGATTCTATTATAAACCACACATCTACTACATAAGCCACTCAAGTGTAAAATTTACATTTACACAATTAAAATCGAGCCAAGTAAGCACCCATGGGTCACTGACTTACCCAGCAGGTCATTTTGTGGTAACCATTCTATGAGCCTGGTGTTGTTTCCCAGATTCTTTGGTCTCGTTCCAGAAAATCTGAAATGTACACCAGACAATGAATCTTTCAAAGAATCAAACTTGACTCTTGGTATGAACTGTCTGGTTAAACTCTTAGGTTTAAAATAAATGCTACATGATCTTTTGTTGATATTCTTAAGAGATAAGCCATGCTTCAATAACAACAAAAATTTTAGTTACTTTTTCACATTTTCATTGATTGAGGGACAAATACGAAGCATTCTGGATTATACTGAGATCCATGTTCCTTCAGCAGTTCTCACAGAGCTGGGGAAAATAGCAACCACATGAACCTCTGCTAGAAAGTCAACTTTCTACCAGCATCCAGAAGGTGAAAGAGGAAGGCAGGGAGGGCCACCACTGGGAAGCCCCCACTTCCCATCTGGACACCCAGAACCGAAGGAAAGGCTTGAGAACTAGGAGAAAACAGGAAGTACTCTTCTCTAGCTGGGCCCCAGGGATGGTACTGTGGTAAAGATGCAGGCTGTTTCCTGCCTCGGTCTTTGAAACACAAACCATAAAGTGCTCATCAACTGAGAGAAAGGCAAGAGCCTGAAATGGGCTGATACAAACCAGCCCAGATAATTAACAGAAGGGGCACTTTCTGGGTTAAGCCTAACACAGGAAAACCAACATCCACTTCATAGCTTAGCCGGGAGAAAAGGAAAAGTGTTAGCCCCTCAGTCATATCAACTCTTTCTAACCCCATTGATTGTAGCCTCTGTCCATGGGATTCTCCAAGCAAGAATAGTGGAGTGGGTTGCTATGGCCTCCTCCAGGGGATCTTCCTGACCCAGGGATTGAACCCGGGTCTCCCACATTGCAGGCAGATTCTTTCCCATCCGAGCTGCACCAGAAGAAGTGGGAACTAATTCTCCCACAGTCTGTACAAGGGAGAAAACCATATTCCTTACAGCATACTTGTAAAGGCTCGACACTGTGGGACTGACCTTGTTCACCTCTGTATCCCTAATGCTCAATGGTGGGGGCAGGTACTAAATAAATACGTACTAAATAAGTGCTCAGGGCCAAGTTTAGACACTGGGTTAGAAATTCCAGAGACCGGACTGCCCCGGTGGTACAGTGGATTAAGAATCTGCTTGTCAGTGTCGGGGACATGGGTTCAATCCCTGGTCCGGGAAGACTCTACATGCTACGGAGCAACTAAGCCCATTTGCCACACTGCTGAGTCTCTGCTCTCGAGCCCAGGAACCACATGTACTGAGCCTAAGTGCCACAACTCCTGAAGCCCATGTGCCCTAGAGCCCAGGGGCGCTCCCCAAAAACAAGCCCCCGCAATGAGAAGCCGAAACACCACAACGAAGAGTTGCCCCCACTCGCTGCAACTAGAGAATGCTGGAGAACAGCAATGAAGACCCAGTGAAACCAAAAACAAAAACAGACAAATAATTTTTAAAAAATTCCAGAGACAGACACGTGCTGGCCATGCCTCCCAAAAGAAGGGGGGTCTGTTTTGACCAGCACTAACCGGCAAGTCACTGTCTTTGTAAAGGCCAAGTCTCTTGGATGAAAGGAATCGAAAGCACTTATAAACGAAGTGGGAGCCCCAAAGGTTCCATGAAACATTTTACCCATATAATCATTCATCTATCAGTTTTTAATCTCATTCCAACACTGATTTGAAGGAATATATAGAAATGGCTTCTCTGGTGGCTCAGACAGTAAAGAATTTGTCTGCAATGCAGGAGACCTGGGTTCACTCCCTGGGTCAGGAAGATCCTCTGAGGAAAAGAATGGCAACCCACTCCACTATTCTTGTCTGGACAATCCCATGGACAGGGGAGCCTTGTGGGCTGCAGTCTACAGAGGTGCAAACAAAATGAAAGTATTATATAAATTATATATATTAAAATTTAATATATATTAAAGAGTATTAAATAAATTATTATATTTATATTAGAAATATAAATCATTTTCATAACTTCTATAAATTATAATTATATAAGTTAATTTCTATTTAATAGTATATATTAATATATAAATTAATGTGTTATTTATATATTAAAGAGTATTATATAAATTATAAAGTATTATATAAATTAATCCTTAGATTTGTTGCCAAGGTATCAGTGTGTTGTGGTTATTTACACCTGCGGACTAAGCAAGAGGATACGGAAAATCAGTGGTGAAGAAACAATCTATACTATTCCTTTACCTCCAAATCACTTTTTGGGGCAATCTCCCCAGAGCTCCGGCCAGTTTGGTAGCAATGTCTTCTGACAGATACTTGACGCCAGCTCCAAAAGACACCAGGACAAAGCCATGCTCATGAGCACCATTTACCCACCTTTGGAGATCCTGCAATTCAAAACCCGGCAGTTAATTTTATGAAGGAGTAATACAGTTTATCATCAGTGCCATCATAGCTCTGTTTTTAAAAAGCACTCAGAAAATTTTCTTAATTAGAACCTGAAGAGGATATTATATTTTCCTTTAAATGCTTTTCTTTCAAATATTTCACCTGCTGATGCTAACTAAAATAAGGAGAACAGATAGTTAATTTGGTAAGATTAATAAACAACAACAGAATATCAGTAATTAATGGCTTAAGATCTCAGACAGAAGTAAAAAAATTGAAAGTTATGTTTAAAACATGGCTAGAGATAAATCTGTATGAGGATATACCTAAAAGATTAGACATATGACAAAAATAAAAACTACTACTGCAACACCCACCCAGGGAGAAGCTCCAATACTCTGGCCACCTGATGCAAAGAGCTGACTCATTGGAAAAGACGCTGATACTGGGTAAGATTGAAAGCAGGAGGAGAAGGGGATGACAGGATGAGCTGGGTGGATGGCATCACCGACTCGATGGACATGGGTTTGAGCAGGCTCCAGGAGTTGGTCATGGACAGGGAAGCCTGGAGTGCTGCAGTCCATGGGGTTGCAGAGTCAGACACAACTGAGCAAATGAACTGAGGCTGGTTTTATGTTGGTCTAAGCATTTCTGTAAAGCGTACTATATTATATGACTGAGAAAGAGAAGGAATTAGCTGATAGGGGCACAGAACCATAGGCCTAACAAGTTTTACTGTTTCTCTAATTATTTCTTCAACTTCCACTCACACAGAACAGAAATCATATGTACTGTATAGAGAGGCATCCCAGGGTTCTAGAAATCTCCAAGCAGAAGCTTTCCCTCTTTGTGTGGAAAAACACTAAATTCTCATATATGTCCATCTACAGCTAATAGATACAGGGCCATAGCAAATCTGCTATTAACTAAGGAAACTGTCAAACTGCAGGAATTACTCATTTCATAGGAAGATACATTAACACCCTTCTGCCAGCATCACTGACTTGTGCTAAAGATGAAAGCAGTTTGTTTTAAGGAACACGACCCTGGCAGCATTTTATTCTGTAAGCACCAGCTTGTTTTCAGGGTAACTCATCCCTCTGACTAAGTCTTTTGTCAAAGTCACTGAGCTTCAGTTTCCCATATGAAAATTCATAAAGCCACAGTGCTTTGAAGAACACGTAATTCTACTGTAAGGAAAACAAATATACTGTCCACTGGCAATACCTATGCCCTATCACAGTCACAGAAACAGGGGACAGTCCCACACTGTAGCACAACAGGCAGAGTGAGCTGTCTCAGTTACGGCTTGCAGACCTGGGAGGTCTCTGGTTCAGGATGAAGAAGTTATTGAGACGACTGTGCTTTTTCATGGCACACCACTTTCTGGCATAGCTGAGTTGCAGCTGAGAGGTAAGAAGTACAGTACGAAGTATCATCACAATGGCATCACCATGTAGTATATGAAGTATTTATATGGAATGTTAGGCCTCTTTATGTCTTGATTTTCTCTGCTGTCTTTCCCATCTCTCACTTAATAAGATCTGTGTTAACTGGCTCTATTACACTTTTTCTTAGCAGGGAAGAGAGGACTACATTTTATGCCCCAAATGAATTAGTGAACAGTGTCATTATATGACCAAGAATGAAGATGGAAAGGAAGTACATCCTTCCAGCTATTGAGTGAGTAAAATAGGCTATCATTATTTGGGAGGGAAGAAAATCTTATCAAAATACCTCATTTTCCAGGAAACTCTACTTATTAATGAATATATAAAAGAAACAGAATATATCAACTGTAGATTAACGCTTTTAACTTATATGCTACCACATTTATCAAGAATATCACATGTGCTAAAAATTTAACAGTGAAATTTGAAGATTCAAAGTAAGAAACACAATAAACTGATTCAGAATTTTCATTTTATGTACAGCCTTAAGCTAGGTGTACTTAGAACAAATACAAACACAGCACAGTAGAATGATCTGAATACATATGGTGGCTTCTCCCTATGGTTTGTCTTCAAATAATGTATCACCAACTCTCCAAATCTCCAAAGTCAAAAATTTCAGGGCCCATGCTATTTACAAAATGTTTACATACAAAGATACTAAACCTTATAGGAAAAATAATGCAAAAAAATATAGGAGAACAATAGAACAGGGAAGACTAGAGGTCTCTTCAAGAAAATTAGAGATACCCAGGGAACATTTCATGCAAAGATGGGCACAATTAGGACAGAAATGGTATGGACCCAACAGCAGCAGGAGATATTACGAAGAGGTGGCAAGAATACACAGCAGAACTATACCAAAAAATCTTCATGACCCAGAGAACCACAATGGTGTGATAACTACGAACAAAGATAGTGGAAGTGACAGAATTCCAGTTGAGCTCTTTCAAATCCTAAAAGATGATGCTATGAAAGTGCTGCACTCAATAGTCCAGCAAATTTGGAAAACTCAGCAGTGGCCACAGGACTAGAAAAGGTCAGGTTTCATTCTAATCCCAAAGAAAAGGCAATGCCAAAGAATGATTAAGTGAAGTGAAGTGTTAGTCACTCAGTCATGTCCAACTCTTTGTGATCCCCTGTACTATACCCACCAGGCTCCTCTGTCCATGAAATTCACTCATCTCACACACTAGCAAAGTAATGTTCAAAATTCTCCAAGCCAGGCTTCAAAAGTACATGAACTGTGAACTTCCAGATATTCACACTGGATTTAGAAAAGCCAGAGGAACCAGAGATCAAATTATCAATATCTGTTAGATCATAGAAAAAGCAAGAGAGTTACAGAAAAATATCTACTTATTGACTATGCCAAAGCCTTTGACTGTAGATCAAACAACAAATTNAACTGTGAACTTCCAGATATTCACACTGGATTTAGAAAAGCCAGAGGAACCAGAGATCAAATTATCAATATCTGTTAGATCATAGAAAAAGCAAGAGAGTTACAGAAAAATATCTACTTATTGACTATGCCAAAGCCTTTGACTGTAGATCAAACAACAAATTGGTGGATCACAACAGTTTGTGTGGATCACAACAATCTGTGGAAAATTCTTAAAGAGGTGGGACTGCCAGAACACCTTACCTGTCTCCTGAGAAACCTGTATGCAGGTAAAGAAGCAACAGTTAGAACTAGATATGGAACAACAGACTGGTCCCAAATTGGGAAAGGAGTACGTCAAGGCTGTATATTGTCACCCTGCTTATTTAACTTATATGCAGAGTACGTCATGTGAAATGTCAAACTGGATGAAGCACAACTTGGAATCAAGATTGCCAGGAGAAATATCAAGAACCTCGGATACACNGGCTCCTCCATCCATGGGAGTTTCCAGGCAAGAGTACTGGAGTGGGATGCCATTGCCTTCTCCGCATCTAGGTCTAAGGTTGGGCAAACTGAGAACAAAAGTACAGAAGAAATGCTGAGTAAAGCAGAGATCAGGTTTTTCCAGGATCAATCAAATCATATTATGATGAGTTTATCCTGGATTCCTGTGACCTCACAGTTGATTCTGATGAACTGAATAACCCTCAAAATAGATGAAAAACCAACAACCAAAAGTCACAAAACAAAACAAAACAAACAAAAACACCAAGAAAGAAAATATTTTCATGGAACTGGAAATCATTGTCTTTTTGTGTGTGTGTGAAGTCACTCAGTTGTGCCCAACTCTTTGAGACCCCATGGACACCAAGTTCCTCCGTCCATGGGATTTTCTAGGCAAGAGTACTGGAGTGGGTTGCCATTTCCTTCTCTAGGGATTCTTCTCAACCCAGGGATTGAACCCAGGTCTCCCTCATTATAGACAGAAGCTTTACCGTCTGAGCCACCAGGGAAGTCCATCGTAGTCATCATATTAGACTAAGTATGACAAAAAATGAGAAAATACATATATTAATTTTGTACACCCATGGCTGATTCATGTCAATGTATGGCACAAACCACTACAATCTTGTCAAGTAACTAGCCTCCACTTAAAATAAATTAATTTTTAAAAATTACAACAAATTTAAGGGGGGAAAAAAGGGCAAATTAACTTTAATTGTAAGTAGTAGCTGTATACAGACAGCTTCAAAGCATATCATCTTTAAGAAAAAATTAGCTCATACATAAGAGTAATGTGAATGTGGGAATTCTACCAACAATTGTCATTTGTAATATTGCAATCTGCTCCAGGAGAAGATGTAGATAAAGTGATAAGAAAAAGGATTCCAAGGTTGGCCAACTGCCAGTCATTTGGAAATAATACAACTCCAGAGGTAACTGACATCATCACAAGGCTGAGTCACAGTGAAGAATTCAGCACCAGGGAGAAGAGGAACCAGTGCTCCCTAAGCACATCACGTCCTCGGGGCAAATGCAATCTCCAGCTCAGCATGGGAAAGATCTCTGCATGCCAACCCAGTGAGGTTAAAAAAAACAACACCAACCAAACCCAAGACCCACTGGTCCAAAACACCGCTGCTTTTAATTAACAGTCCACGTATCACTTTCAGTTGGTGTTTACTTAAATACTCACATACAAATCTGTACTTCTCAAAGTGAGGTAATAGCCAGGTGTAGGAAGGAATACACACATCATAAAGCCATAAAATAAAAACATCATGGCTTGTTAATTTTAATCACAAATAATATTAACATTAAAAAAAATAAAACAAATGAAGGTATAAAATTGCAGGAGTGACTGCTAGTTGCCTAGCAATACCTTTCTCAACTTCCTTAGTAACAATTCCCAGATATTAGCTGGGCATATTGTAGCCCAAGTAAAGAGGACACTTTTCAGCCTTAGCTGAAGCTGAGCATGAACAGGTGAGCAGCCAACGTTCTGGACGATGAGATGTACTCGGAAGTAATGGGCCTGCCAACAGCTGGCATACGGCTGGACTACGAGGACCAGAGCTGCACTCCAGGGTGGCGGAACGAGGGCTGGATCCCTGCTGACCTCTCACAGTTGCCAACCTAGAGATTCCTTTTTGCGACACAAAAATAAACTTCCATTGGGCCTGTTTATTTGTTTTCTGCTTTCGCATTAAACTATAATTAAAATATAATTCTTAAGTAATGGAATTATGAAAAAGGATGCAAAATAGGAGACTTCAAACAAATGTCCTTGCTTCTGGCTGACTGCAGAGGCTTTCCCAGCATCACCCAGGTGCACTAACTCATGACTGTGGTGTAGGTCTGAGAAATAGTGCAGGACAAATTACTATAGAATGCTAATTTCTGGATCATTGGGTTGCTTTAAAACTAGAATGCTCTACCTGTACTATATCATCAGTCTCTAGCACCACAGTGACCAGGAGTTGCACCTGAAAAATCAAACCACGCCAGCATCATAAACTCTGAACAGCAAAAACTCATGTTGTCCTGCTAAGCTATTTTACAACTAAAGAAACTGAAGAACAACATGAACCAATGGCAGGAAATCAGAAGCAAGCTGGAGCTGAGTCCCAGCCCTTAAGTTCCAGTGCTCTCTATTCTAAAATCGTAGCATGGCCATTTATTCTATGAGACAATGCAAAGACTATTTTAAATTCCTCAGAAGAATAATGTTATGTAAATCAAAAGTATTAATCCAGGGAATCCATAATGAATTTTTTTTACTTGCTCAGTGAAAAGATACAATGCTGTACTATGTTTTCCAAAACTGCATTTTATCTTCCCTTTTGCGGTGCACTGGAAGGCAGTGAAAAACAGGAAATGAAGAAAAAAAAAAAAAAAACCCATTTTCATTTGGCTACTGGTAAACACTGTGTCTCTTATTTTTTACTTTTAATTATTTTCTTTCTTTAATTTTTTTGACTTTAGTGCATATGTATTAATCCACCTGAAGCACAGTCAATGAAGCTTTTTAAAATGTGCCAACTGCTTCTTCTTCATAAGAAAGGCAATTCCAAAGAATGTTCAAACTACCAAACAACTGCACTCATCTCACATGCTAGCAAAGTAATGCTCAAAATTCTATAAGTGAGGCTCCAACATATGTGAACCAAGAACTTGCAGATGTTCAAGCTGGATTTAGAAAAGCCAGAGGAACCAGATCAAATTGCTGATATCTGTTGGATCATGAAAAAGCAAGAGAGTTCCAGAAAAATATCTACTTCTACTTTATTGACTATGCCAAAGCCTTTCGCTGTGTGGATCACAACCAACTGTGGAAAATTCTTAAAGAGATGGGACCTGCCTCCTGAGAAAACTGTATGCAGGTCAAGAAGCAACAGTCAGAAGCAGCAGTTAGAACTAGACCTGGAACAACAGACTGGTTCCAAACTGGGAAAGGAGTAGATCAAGACTCTATATTGTGACCCTGCTTATTTAACTTACATGCAGAGTACATCATATGAAATGTCAGGCCTGATGAAGCACAAGCTGGAATCAAGATTGCCGGGAGAAATATCAATAACCTCAGATATGCAGATGACAGCACCCTTACGACAGAAAGCAAAGAGGAACTAAAGAGCCTCTTGATGAAAGTGAAAGAGGAGAGTGAAAAAGTTGGTTTAAAGCTCAACATTCAGAAAACGAAGATCATGGCATCCGGTCCCATCATTTCATGGTAAATAGATGGGGAAACCATGGAAACTGTGTCAGACTTTATTTTCCTGGGCTCCAAAATCACTGCAGATGGTGACTGCAGCCATGAAATTAAAAGACGCTTGCTCCTTGGAAAAAAGCTATGCCCAACCTAGACAGCATATTAAAAGGCAGAAACATTACTTTGCCGGCAAGGTCCTTCTAGTCAAAGCTATGGTTTTTCCAGTAGCCATGAGTGCGTGTGAGAGTTGGACTGTAAAGAAAGCTGAGTGCTGAAGAATTGATGCTTTTGAATTGTGGTTCTTGGAGAAGACTCTTGAGAGTCCCTTGGACTGCAAGATCCAACCAGTCCATCCTAAACAAAATGAGTCCTGAATAGTCATTGGAAGGACTAATGCTGAAGTTGAAACTCCAATACTTCGGCAAAGAACGGACTCATTGGAAAAGACCCTGATGCTGGGAGAGACTGAAGGAGGGAGAAGGAGATGACAGAGGATGCCTCTTAGAGTAAGCCAACACTGAGTGATGTCAACTGGTATTATTTTCAAGCAAACTTGGTAGTGAAATTCTTGATGTTTATTCCCATCAAGAAATTCTGCAACAATTTTCTTAATAATTTTGACCAATTTACAGACTTGTTAATTTAACTGCTCATTAAGTTTAATTGCTCATTAAGTTTTCTTCCTCTATACAGTCTGAATTCCTCCCACAAAGTCTCCTTTTTCACTTTCAATTCTTAAAGATGGTTAGGAAGCCTGTATCTCTGAGCCTTGTGTATTCTGCTCAGTTGCTCAGTCAAGTCTGACTCTTTGTGACCCCATGATCTGTAGCCCACCAGGCTCCTCTGTCTATGGGATCTCCCAGGCAAGAATACTGGAGCGGGTTGCCTCTTTCTTCTTCAGAGACTTGTATATAGTGGGTGTTTTATAAATAGTTACAGTAGAAGCTGAACATGACTTTAATGAGCTAATTACCACATTAGCAATATTAATATGTAAATATGTGCTAGTTTCTCAATCATTTCCAACTCTTTGTGACCTCACGGACTGTAGCCCACCAGGCTCCTCTGTCCAGAGAACTCCCCAGCCAGAATACTGGAATGGGTTGCCATTCCCTTCTCCAGGGGATCTTCCTGACCCAGAGACTGCGCCTGAGTCTCCTGCACTGCAGGCAGATTCTTTACCATCTGAGCCACCAGGAAAGCCCATACGTATAAGGTGTTAAGTCCCAACAAGTAGTTGTTTTCATCGAAAAAACTAACATAAAACTTACACATGCATTCACACATCCAATGGAGATTCACTGAGGCCCTACTGTATGTAGGCCAAATACTGAGCTGTCAGAAGGAAATGAATTTGAATGATTGATCTGTTTCTGAAATGGTGCATTATTCTACAATAATGTCACAAAGAAGCTATTTAAAGGTCAAGAAATATTAACTTCACTCAGGAAAATCTGATAACATTTTTTCTAAGCCCTACAAGTACCTTTTTATCAGTACCGAATGGAATACCACAAAACTACTTCTACCTGTTATGATATGGCTTAGGACTTTCTTTTGCCCCCAAGAATCTTCCCACCCAATTTTACCAGCTGGAGTTAAGTGTCACCTACCTTGCCTAGGCGCTTTATCACTCACCAATACCGTGTAACTATTAAGCTTTAAACTTAACGTTTACAGTCCTTGTCTCCGTCCTCTGGAACACAGGTGCCTAATGGCCAGAAGCTGCTTTCAGTGCCACTGCCATCATCTTGCATCCAGAACTGTTTCTGCAACTTAATGTTTAAACCAAAAAGAGAGAGTGTGACTGTGCATCTTAAGTACCGGGTCCTGCCATTTCACAGTTTTTACCCTGGACCTTAAGCCAAAATTTTACAAACCAAAACACCATTAAAAGAGAAAGAATGAAACCCAAACTTCTTTGTTTTCCTTTTAAGCACCCGCCTCAAATTGATTTTCCATTTTGGAGGAAAAATAACCCTTTAAAGGGCTAGTTGCTTCTAATTTTATTCTGATTAAAGTATGATGCTTATCAGAGATCACATCTAATCTCAGAGGCACACATGTAATAAACAAAAGAAAAGCACTCTATTTTTCATTTAAAATAATTTCTCTAAATGCAAGGGGAAAAATAGTGACTTTAGAGAATTTCATTCTATCAATTTTTTCTATAAGTTATCTTTTTGCAGGACTTTAAAACAGCATGTTTTTTTTTTAATAAACTTTTCTCTTACACCAACAGAAAGTCAAACAGCAAGCTTAGATTCTGTTGCTTGCAAACTAAAGTAGCTTTGAGAAAAAGAAAAGAGAAATAAATAAAATGATGTTTTATTTACTGACTTGTTGAGTGCTAGTTTATTCAGCTGTCCACACTGGGTGAGTCATTACAGCTGTTCACTCAACTGAAAACAGAAGGGTGGATTCAGGAGGCAAAATATTCATAGTCTAATAAGTTAGGAAAAAGAATAGGTTTAATTAAAGAATCTCATATTGAAAAGAACACATCAATACAATTCGAACTAAAAATATAACAGAATATTTTCCTATGACATTAAATAATGTGCTTTACTTACTCCACTGCCCTATTTAAACTGCAAAACCTAACCGTAAGGTAAGCAGTTTCCCCTTTATACAGACAAAATACGTGCCGGCTCAAAGTCCCAATATCTCAAAGATACAAATGGCTTAAAAAATTCCAACAAAGTTAAAGTAAGTTTTGAAAAAGTTCATGAATATTCTGCCAGCCATCGGTATATCTGATCTCACAATTCTATTTAAATCTATGGGGTCATGTTAATAATTAACTACTACTCAGCGTAAAGGTACCAGTAACCCTCATATAGACTACCTCATAAGACATAATGAGTCCATTTCCTCCTCTTATTGACGTTTATTTCCCTTTAATAGAAATTATCATATACTGCAAAACTATTAAATTTAATCTGACAACATTTCAAGTTCACTTTTTAAATTACTGGTCATGTTGTAATACCTTAGAGTGCACAGACGGATGGAAAATGACTATGAATTTTTCCTTTTACTGTCAAGTGCAAATGAAGATGGAAAGACTGATTTAGGCAATGGAGAAATTGAGACCCTACAATTTCTTCAAGTTTAACTGCATCTATTTTAGGTTCCAAAAATCTAAGAAAATTCCAGGTATCCAGGTTCAAGATTAGGAAATAAAATAACCCATCACATCAATGGGCTAAAATTAAAAAAATATATATCACAATGAGGATATCAATATATGCAGTAAGACATCTGATAAAATTTAACACCCATTCATGATAAAATTAGAAATAGAGAAGTAAGTAGAGAAATACAGAAGTACCTTCTCAACTTGAAAGAGAATAGCTATAAAACCCCATACAGTTAATATCACACTTAATTGAAAGAAACTAGAAGCATTCCAACTAAGATCAGCAACAAGGCAAGGATGTCTCCTCTCATCTCTCCCTTTTCACATTGTATGGGAAGCAATGTGCTAAGATAAGAAAAGGAAATAATCATATTAATTGGGAAGGAAGAAATAAAACTGTCTTTGTTCGTAGATGACATCATGATTAGAAAATCCAAAAGAGTCAGTAACAACATAAAAATAAAAACTCCTTGGAACTAATAAGTAACTATATCAAAGTTTCAGGATACAAGGGTAATACACAAAAGTCAATCATTTTCCCATATACCAGCAATGAACAAGTGGAATTTGAAATTAAAAACACAATATTTTTAAATTAGCATCTCCAAAAAATTCTTTGGTATACATTTAACAAAATATATACAAGATCTAAATGAGAAAAAGTGTGCACCTCTGATGAATGAAATCAAAAAACTAAAGAAATAGAGAGATACTGCATGTTCACAGACAGAGAGACTCAATATTTTCAAAATGTTAGCTATTCCCAACTTAATCTAGATTCAGTGCTATCCAATCAAAATTCCAGCAAGTTCTCTTTTGGACAGCAACAAACTGATTCTAAAGCTTACGCTGCTGTTGCTGCTGTTTAGTTGTTAAGTCGTGTCTGACTCTTTGCAGCTCCATGGAGTGTAGCCCGAGAGGCTCCTCTGTCCATGGGATTTTTCCAGGCAAGAATACTGGAGTGGGCTGCCATTTCCTTCTCTAGGGCATCTTCCCAAAGCAGAGATCGAACCCAAGTCTCCTGCTTTGCAGGCGGATTCTTTACCACTGGTGCCACTTGGGTCTTTATTCTGATAAAAGACCCAGAATAGTCAACATATTAATAATATTAAGAAGAAGAACAAAATTGGAAAACTGGTTTCCTAGTTACTGGGAGCTTACTAAAGTAAGTTCCTAAGACTTACTTTAAAAGTTATAGTAATCAAGACAGTATGCAAAACTCTTAGAGGAGAACATAGGCAAAACACTCTCCGACGTAAATCACAGCAGGATCCTCTATGATCCACCTCCCAGAATACTGGAAATAAAAGAAAAAATAAACAAATGGGACCTAATTAAAATTAAAAGCTTCTGTACAACAAAAGAAACTATAAACAAGGTGAAAAGACAGCCTTCTGAATGGGAGAAAATAATAGCAAATGAAGCAAATGACAAAGAACTAATCTCAAAAATATACAAGCAACTCCTGCAGCTCCACTCCAGAAAAATAAATGACCCAATCAAAAAAATGGGCCAAAGAACTAAACAGACATTTCTCCAAAGAAGACATAACAGATGGTTAACAAACACATGAAAAGATGCTCAACATCACTCATTATCAGAGAAATGCAAATCAAAACCACAATGAGGTATCATTTCATGCCAGTCAGAATGGCTGCGATCCCAAAGTCTACAAGCAATAAATGCAGGAGAGGGTGTGGAGAAAAGGGAACCCTCTTATACTATTGGTGGGAATGCAAACTAGTACAGCCACCATGAAGAACAGTGTGGAGATTCCTTAAAAAACTGGAAATAGAACTGCCTTATGACCCAGCAATCCCACTGCTGGGCATACACACTGAGGAAACCAGAATTGAAAGAGACACATGTACCCCAGTGTTCATCATAGCACTGTTTATAATAGCCAGGACATGGAAGCAACCTAGATGTCCATCATCAGATGAATGGATAAGAAAGCTGTGGTACATATACACAATGGAGTATTACTCAGCCATTAAAAGGAATACATTTGAATCAGTTCTAATGAGGTGGATGAAACTGGAGCCTATTATACAGAGTGAAGTGAGCCAGAAAGAAAAACACCAATACAGTATACTAACGCATATAGAATTTAGAAAGATGGTAATGATGATCCTGTATGCAAGACAGCAAAAGAGACACAGATGTATAGAACAGTCTTTTGAACTCTGGGAGAGGGAGAGTGTGGGATGATTTGGGGGAATGTCATGGAAACATGTATAATATCATATAAGAAATGAATCGCCAGTCCAGGTTCAATACAGGATGCTTGGGGCTGGTGCACTGGGATGACCCAGAGGGATGGTACGGGGAGGGAGGTGGGAGGGGAGTTCAGGATGGGGAACACGTGTACACCCATAGCAGATTCATGTTGATGTGTGGCAGAACCAGTAAAATATTGTAAAGTAATTAGCCTCCAATTAAAATAAATAAATTTAAATTAAAAAAAACAAAAAAAAGACAGTATGGTATTGGCGAAAGAATAGACCAATAGGTCAGTGTGACAGAACAGACAACCCAAAAATAGACGCACAAGCTGCTCTTTGACAGAGGAGCAAAGGCATTACAATGGAGCAAAGACATTCTCTTTAACAAATGGTGCTGCAGCAGCTGTATATCTACATGCAACAAGATGAATCTAGATACAGACCTGACACCATTGGCAAGAATTAATTAAAAAATGGGTCACAAGCATAAATGTAAAGGAAAAAAATAATAATTAAAAAAAAAAACTCCTAGATGATTATATAGGAGAAAACCTAGACAATCTTTTGGTATATTGATGACTTTTTAGATACAACAACAAAAATATGATCCATAAAAGAATTGATAAGCTGGACTTCTTTTAAAATTAAAATCTTACAGCTCTAAGAAAAACAATTTCAAGAGAATGAGAAGACAAGCTGCAGCCTAGAGAAAAAGGAAAAGACACACCTGACAAAGAACTGTTACCCAAAATATGCAAAGACTTCTTAAAACTCAGTAATACAATGAACAATGTGATTTTAAAATGCGACAAAGACCTGAACGGATACCCTACTAAAGAAGATTTACAGATAGCAAAGAAGCATATGAAAGGACGCTCCACATTACACTATCAAGGAACTGCAAATCAAACTATGAGATACCACTACATGCTTATCACAAGCCTCCTCCAGGGGATCTTCCCAGCCTAGGGATCGAACCCAGGTCTGCCACATTGCAGGCAGATTCTTTACTATCTGAGCCATGAGGGAAGCCCTTACCAAAAGCCAGACACTGACAATTCCAAATCCTGACAAGGAAGTGGAACAAAAGGAACTCATATTCGTTGCTGGTGAGAATGCAAAATGGTACAGCCACTTCGGAAGACAGTTTGGCAGTTTCTTATAAAACTTAAAATATTCCTACAACTGAATCCAGCAACTGAACTCCTTGGTATTTACCTAAAAGAGCTGAAAACATAACCGCACAAAAATCTGCATATAAGCATTTATAGCAGCTTAATCATAATTCCCAAACTTGGAATCACACAAGTTGTCTTTCAGTAGGTAAGTGGATAATCAAATGGTGGTACATCCAGACAAGGGAATACTACTCAGCATTAAAAAAGAAATTATCTGTCAAGTCATGAAAAGACATAAAAGAATATTAAATAAATATTCTCAAGTGAAACAAGCCAATTTGAAAAGGCTACATACTGCATGATCCCAACTATTTGCCATTCTGGAAAAGGCAAAATGATAGAGACAGTAAAAAATGATCAGTGCTTGCTAGGACTTGGTGGGGAGGGGTGACTAGGTGGAAAGCATAGGATTTAGGGAAGTGAAACTATTCCAGGTAACACTACAGTGATGAACACACTTCATTATACATTTGTCAAAACCCACAGAGCGTGCAGCACCAAGAGTAAACCCTACTGTAAACTGTGGACTGTGTGTGATTATGATGCGTCGAGATGACACAAGGCTCATCAGTTGATACAGATGTGCTACTCTGGTGGAGGATGTTGATAATGAGACAGCAAGGGGCTTATGCAAATTCTCAAATTTTGCTGTGAACCTAAAACTGCTCTTTTTTTTTTTTCTTTTTTGTTGTTTTATTTTTTTTTAATATAAATTTGTTTTAATTGGAGGCTACTTACTTTACAATATTGTATTGGTTTTGCCATACATCAACATGAATCCGCCATAGATGTACATGTGTTCCCCATCCTGAAACCCCCTCCCACCTCCCTCCCCATACCATCCTTCTGGGTCATCCCAGTACACCAGCCCCGAGCATCCTGCATCATGAAACTGTCTTTAAAAAAGACAATAATTTTTTTTCTCCATCCTCCTCTCTCATTTTCTATGAATTTTTACTTCAGTGATTAATCTCTCATTTTATAAATCAATAAATACTGTCAAAACACTTAAGGTCTTCCTCTCATTGTAACACCAAACACATAAATGGCCAGCAAGGAGATCAAACCAGTCAATCCTAAAGGAAATCAACCCTGAATATTCATTGGAAGGACTGATACTGAAGCTGAAGATCCAATAATCTGGCCACCTGATGTGAAGAGCTGACTCATCAGGAAAGACCTTGATGCTGGGAAAGACTGAGGGCAGGAGAAGGGGGCGACACCCAGTGAGATGGTTGGGTGGCAGCATGGGCTCAAGGGACACGAGTGTGAGCAAACTCTGGGAGACAGTGAAGGACAGGGAAGCCTGGTGTGCTGCAGTCCATAAGGTCACAAAGAGTCGGACAAGACTCAGGGACTGCACACGCGAATACAGCTATAGCTAACCTCCACTGGGGTCTTCCCTGGGGGCTCAGTGGTAAAGAATCTGCTTGCCAGTGAGTAGACTTGGGTCTTATACTTGGGTTGGAGAAGGAAATGGCAACCCACCCCAGTATTCTTGCCTGGAGAATCCCATGGACAGAGGAGCCTTGCAGGCTACAGTCGACAGGGTCACAAAGAGTCAGACACAACTTAGTGACTAAACAGCCACAACAACAATATCCACTGAGGTTTGTACACACCAAATATTATTTTTTTCTTCTTTTTAACTAACATTATATTATGAAAATTTTCCATACCAAATATTTTAGATAAGACATAGCTTTCTCATCACTCATATGAATTGGAATCCATGACTGGGTCATGGAGAACAGGCACCAGACCAAAATTTAATATAATCCAAATTCAAGTTTATAGCAAGAGAAATAAAGTGAGTTTGAACAAAGAGGGAAAGATTTCTTACATGGTCAGAAGAAAGGGAAGGAATAAACTAAAAATGATGCTGTATTTTAAAGAAACGTTATTACCTATGACTATAATCCCACTAACAGTGGGGTGTTGTGGTTCCTTTTTTGGTAACTAATTATCAGTTGACAATGATCCACTGCAAATTTTTAGTTCAAACTTCATCCTTATCTCTCTCAAAGGCTATTAACTTAGCTTTTAAATTTAAAATTTTGCCTGTCGTGTTTGAACACAGTGACAGTCAAACGTTTACCAGAATTTCTCCACAGAAATTATTCTAAGATTGACAACAATGATTAAAGTGCCAGAAAAAATCAGGGCTTTGTTTTTAAGGTAAGAATATCCTGTTCTTTTGGTGATATTTTCTAAAATATATCTGTGAATTAAATATAATCAAGAAATATATGACTAAGATATTGTATAGATATATAATAAATATTTTAATTTTAAAATTATTTTGAAAAATATTTTCTAATTTATTTTGGATGGCAGCTAGCAGCTCCTGGAGTAAATAACTATAAATGTATTCATCCTGAAGAATGTTACAGATGTAGAAACCTGAGGAAAGTTTCTCGTCTAAGGAAAACTCTTAGGAAATTTTCTAATATCTCTTTCCATGAAAATGATCAATCTATGAGACCAAAACAGTGAAAACCAAAGTGCAGCAAATGCCACATGAAAGCACAGTCGCCCCAGAAATCCTAGGTGAGCTTGGGATGGAAGTTTAGGAAGCTCTTCTGCAATGAGAGATGTCGAAGAATGGCAGCTGGACCCAAGCATGGCTGTGCTGGTGGCAGCCAACCTGCAAAGCTTAGTGAAACTGAAAAATGACAAGCAAGCAGCTAGTGGGACAGAGTAGCTTTCCAATCAGCAGAGAACACTCAGCATGAATCAAAGCTCAGAATGACCTGAAATGCCAGCCACAGTGGTGTTAGGAGGAGGTCCTTGCTCCCTGCCAAATGAGATGAGTTTTAAAATGGGCCTCACACACGGTGACCTTCAATAAATTACTATGGAAAGAATGGCAGAGGAAGGAAAAGAGGGACAGAAGGAAGCGGGGAGGCAGGGAAGGAGGGAAGGAGAAATGAATGCCCCCAGATTTGCTACTCCTGAGAAAAAGCCTTAGTTCTGGGTTCTCTGAGGGTCTTATTAAAAGTCAGTGACTATCTTTGGCACTTCCAAGTATCTAGAAAAAGGCCAGTGGACTGTCTTTGGTACTGCCAATTAAAACGCTCTTAATGGACACTATCTGCAGTTCCTAGGTTCTAATGCCACACTCTTTGGGTCCCTACCCATGTTTTCCATCATAGCACTTCCAAATGTCATTTAAGGTGATTAGAAGTTTAGTATCTGTCTTCCCATGGCACTTAAGTGCCTTGAAGGTACAAGCTCACTTTGCTAAATCTTCTGTTCCCAGGAGCTGACAAGTTCTCTGGATTTAAGAAAGTGCTTCATGTATATTTGTTAAATAAATGAATATTTATAATTTCATTTCTAAGTGCTAAGACATTAAAGATAAATCTTTTAGTGGTTTTATATGAATAAAGCAAGTACTGCATGTCATCCTACGTCTTTTATCAGATATATTCTGTGGAAAAATTGATTTCAAGAAATGTGGCTATTTTAAAATGCACAATATTATTCTGATAGAAGAGATATATGAAGCTACATGTTTTAGTCTGTAATTTTAAAGATTTGTTTAGCCCAGGCTCTTCATTTTGCAAATGAATGTGCATGCTAAGTTGCTTTAGTTGCGTCTGACTCTGTGAGACCCTACTGGACTGTAGCCTGCCAGGTTCCTTTGTTCATCGGATTCTCCAGGCAAGAATACTGGAGTGGGTTGCCATGCCCTCCTCCAGGGGATCTTCCCAAGCCAGGGATCGAACCCACATCTCCTCATCTCCTACATTGGCAGGCAGGTTCTTTACCACTACTGCCACCTGGGAATCCCTTGCAAATGAATACACTGGGCCTATCTTGAAGAAGTAGTTCTGGATCCCTTAACCTAAATTAAAATACAAACTATCTGAAGCCTGCTGTGAATTTGCATCTTTCTGAGTATTTTCATTTACATGATAGCTAAAGCATATTGTTGATGGATGGACTCATAAAAGGTGCTAGGGACACTTAGTCTTTGCTTATACAGCAACTTCTATAACATATGAGCTCAATTCTGTTTTTGCGTCACTATAATAGAGTGATGTCCTGTGTCTGCAAAACTAAATAGCCCAAGGGGGCTATGCTCTTGGAGTTATTTATATTCTTCTTCTAGTTATTCTGGAAGGGTATCCTTTTTCTATCAGATTACTTAATTGTTACTTTTCATGATTTTTGGCATGCTAACATGAAAAACTTACTTCTTTTTTTAATCTTCCAGAGTCTTAGAAATAAAATAATAAGCTGTTTCAAAGATATATAATTAGAATGAATTCACTGTGAGGGAAGAAGGTCTAAGGGCATCTACTGTGAGTCAAATACATGAATTTTAGATTCTGGACGTTTTGGCATTTATTGTGGTTTCCCAAATGTCTTTTTGACTGAGATTTTAGCTCCTGGTTCTCATCCAGATAAGCAATACTGCCAGAAAAAAGCCTGTTTGTTACTGAAGTTGGTAGGAGAAATAGCACTAA
>SJYV01023672.1:0-11845 GCA_006410875.1 Neotragus pygmaeus
ACACACACACACACACACACACACACACACACACACACACAATCACAGAGCCTACAGGAGCAAAGACACAGGAAACACGGGGACCCAGGGCAGTGCTCACACCCCAGGCACGTGGAGCGTGTGGGAACAACCCAGAGTCCCCTCTGGGCTCAGTCACTGGACCTTCCACACACTGGGAGCCACTGGGACCCTAGAAGCTCCCTGAGAACAAGGGAGACAAGGAAAGGACTCAGGCTGACCCAGCTCAGTCCAGCAAAACCTCACTGCTCTGTAAAATCTGCCGCTATGACCAGTGGACCCCGCACAGGAGAGGGACCAGTATTCACATCAACATGGTTCTTTTTTGAACAGACACACTGAGGCTCAGCTCCAGAACTCCAGACACCTGCTTGGTGTGGACCCAGGACACAGGGGCAGCTCTTACCTTGACCACCCACCACGGTGCCGAGGACGAGGACACAGAGTCCCCGCAGGGAGAGCTGTCTGCCCAGAGCCATCCTGACCCCACGTCTTCAAAGTCACAGTCCCAGCTGCAGGATCAGCCTGTGAGGAGGCATCAGTGTGCCGACTGGGGTCTATATAGACCACCCCTTACACCCTCCCTCCTGAGAGCCAATAGCGACACGTCTCACCATTTCAGGCACTATCGAGGCTGCATCTGCCCCTTTCTCAAGCTCAGACACCAATGAGCTTCTGAATCTTCCACATCTCCTTATATGAGCAACACGGTCCTTTGACCTCCTGCTTCCGTAGTCCCAAGAGCTGGGTCGCACCCCTGGGACTGGGATAGAAACAATTCATCAAAAATCATGAGTGCCTTTCTCNACCAATGAGCTTCTGAATCTTCCACATCTCCTTATATGAGCAACACGGTCCTTTGACCTCCTGCTTCCGTAGTCCCAAGAGCTGGGTCGCACCCCTGGGACTGGGATAGAAACAATTCATCAAAAATCATGAGTGCCTTTCTCTCCCTTGATCACCCTGGTCTATATCTGAAGACTGTGAGATCTCACAGGGTCTGGGTGTGGGATCTGTTGACCCATGAAGAATAACTTTTGTAGAATCAAGTATTGATCTTCTCCAGCACTGAGCTCAGGGTGGAAGCAGAGAACTACAAGAAGTCTTTTTTTTTTTTTTTTTTTAAGCTTTTTAAGCAATGCACGCTTCCCTGGTGGCTCAGAGGTTAAAGCGTCTGCCTCCAATGAGGGAGACCTGGGTTCGATCCCTGGGTCGGGAAAATCCCCTGGAGAAGGAAATGGCAACCCACTCCAGTATTCTTGCCTGGAGAATCCCATGAACTGAGGAGCCTGGTGGGTTGCAGTCCACGGGGTCACAAAGAGTCAGACACGATTGAGTGACTTTACTTACTTACTTATTTACACATACTAAAAAGTGCCCAAAGCATAAATTTTCAGTTCAGTGAATTATTAGAAATTGCAAATTAATATGTGCATAGGTATGTGTATATATGCATATGTATGTTTTTGAGAAGCACACTTTGAAATACAAGTGTAAATATCAGGTCACCAGAAAATGAGGACCAGGAGTACAGGAATTCACAGGTGACTGTGAAGACATGAAGTGAGACCCATCAAGTTGGGAGGATGAGATTGCAGGGTTTTCCCCCTTCTCAGAATGATCTGGAGACCTGGAGCAAGTGCCTACATGCTCAGTCGTGGCTGACTCTTTGCAACCCATGACTGTAGCTCGCCAGCCTCCTCTGTCTAATGGATTTCCCAGGCAAGAATACTGGAGGGGGTTGCCATTTCGTTCTAAAGGGATCTTTCTGACTCAAGGATCCAATCTGCTTCTCCTGCATTGGCAGGCGAGTTCCCTATAGGGACATTCAGACGTATTAAATCCCTTTCCCTTTATTGCATTTTATTTTACGTGAAGTATCTCTTTCACCTAATCACTAAATGATGCTGACAGAGAAAAAGTGACTGCTATTAAAGGAAACAAAGAGAAAGTAGGAGTCATCATTCAACTTTGGCCCACCAAAATAGGAGCAGCGATCTCTAGAAGAAAACAGGGGGCTTCACTGATGGCTCAGCAGGACAGAATCTGCCAACAAAGCAAGAGACATGGATTTGATCCCTGGGTTGGGAATATCCCCTGGAGAAGGAAATGGCAACCCACTCCAGTGTTCTTGCCTGGAGAATTCTGTGGGCAAAATGGCCTGGCCAGCCACAGTCTGCCGTGTCGAAATGAGTTGGGCATGACTAAGTGACAAAACAACGAAAACAAGAAAATTATACTTTAGAAAGACTAAAGTTTTCTAAACTTCACATGTACCCCCTTTATATGCTGAGAGTATGGTTTCATAAGATTCAGGATACATTTGTATTATAAAACCATAACTAAAGAAGACGCAAAATATAATTAAAGGGAACAGCTCCAGAGAGATGGGGAAATAGAAAGTCTGCTACATGATAGCTGCAGGCTGGGGGCAAGGAACGGGTGAGTGAAGCAGAGAAGAGAAAGGGGTTCATGCTGCCTGAAACTACCAATGAACCCACCTCCTCTTTTTGCATTAAAAAGGAAAGGTGGAGGCAAGAATGGAAGCCCAGTGGGTTGAGGGGACAGATCCAAGCAGAAGGGATGATGTCCAGTGTAGCCATTGCTGCCTTGTTCTGTTTCCACTCATCAGAGAAGCTCCCAGATGCTCCCCCTGAAGGTGCCCCAGGGATGAATAGAGAGACTGAGAAGGGCGACAAGGGATGCAAGATAGAGCCCCCCCATCGAAATTCAAGGTCACTAATGTGCTGCCCCCTTTTCTCATGCCCCCTCAGGCTCAAGATTCCCATGATGCAGCCCTGTGGTCCACACAAGCCCACCCTGAGGCCCCCTCACCTGACTCCGTCTTTTCAGCACAGACGTGGAAGGAAGCATCTGTGAAACACAGGCCCCAGAGTCCCCACCGGAGCTCAGAGACGGCTTCACGAGCCACCCACGGCCCCCCTTAAGGTCTCAGTAGGACCAACACTGAGGGGAGCTGCAGCTTAGTCCACAGCCCTGCCACATCCCCCACCAGAGGGACGCCTCATCCCAGTCAGCAGACACAACTTCTCTATCTTGTCATGCCTGTCCTTCCTATTGAGACTTGGGAGAAAAGACAGTTGAACACATGCTTTTCTTCCTCTAAATTAATATTTACCCATTATTTATGCAAGAATCACTTCCTTGTCATCTGGTCCTCTCACTCTCAAGCCCCATCAATGTACCTGACCCCATCTCCTTCTATATCTGGACCTTTAACAGATTAATGATAAAAACTGATTATAAATATCAAAATCAAAATTTAAACTCAGTTGCTGAAGTAAGACCAGTTGATGAGTCACTTGGAACTGATGCTCTATTCCCTCTGGACCGAGAGCCATCACTCCTTACCCAGTTATGGACTCCATACCATCACCAGAAACCACCAGACAGACACCTAGAACACAGGACATGCTTCCTGGGGTCCAGTATCCCTCCAACAGGATGACACAGGGATGCATTTAGTGAACCACGTACACATGGTCTCAACTTGGGGTGGAGATCTCACAGGTCTCCAGACATTTTACAGGAAGGGATGGGCTATAAGGAGTGGCAAACTCAGGGCTGGCAGCCTGTCCCCACAGCACCCTCTACCCCAGAGCTGGGGGTGCAGAGTCAACATGGACCGACTCACCCTTGGATGAAGCTACATCTTTCTGACACATAAAGAAATCTCCATATCCAATCTCATCAAAGATTTGAAGGAGGAAAGTTTCAGGGAGGACACTAACCCAGCTGTGTCCACAATGAACATGAGAGAGAGCAGCACACGGCTCAGGAGAATAGGCTCGGGAGCCAGCCTGCCCGGTCTCGACTCACAGTTTAGCCACACGCCAAGTGTGGGCCTTGAACAGGGTTCTTACACTCTCTGATTAGTAAAGAAGGTTATGACCCTACCAAGATGACCGATTTTGGTGAGGATTAAGTGAATTGGCATTAGTATGTGATATGACAACACTAGTTAACAGTAGTACACGTGCTGATGCTGATGTGCTCAGTTGTGGCCAATACCTTGCGAACCCATGCCAGGTTCCTCTGTCCATGGAACTTTCCAGGCAATAGCCGTAGCACATAGTAGTAGTATCATGTACTACTGTTAACTTGCTTTCCTGATGGCTCAGATGATAAAGAATCTGCCTGCAATGCAGGAGATCTGAGTTTGATCCCTGGGTCAGGAAGATTCTCTGAAGAAGGAAATGACAACCCACTTCGGTATTCTTTCCCGGGAAATCCCAAGGACAGAGGAGCCTGGAGGGGCCACAGTCCATGGAGTCACTATGAGTTGGTCACAGCTGAGTGACTAACACACACACAGTAATAGTAGTAGAGAAGCAGTGTTAGGGCATCTCCACCATCTCATCCCAGGAACCCCAGGACTCTAGAACAGGAATTCCATTCTGTTACCTGGAGCCTTGACTGAGGCTGTCAGAACTCTCCCAGAACCACGTGCTGTGACGGTCATTGGTGCCAATCAGAGCTGTGAGTCTTCCACACATCATTCCTTGTCTCTGTGCCCCATGTAACTGCTCAAGAACCTTGACCTTACCATTGGTGAGCTTTTGTGAATTAAGTTGGTTGTTTACTTAATCATTTTACTTTAAAAACTCAAATGTACTTGGTAAAACATTTTGTGTCTAATTCACCTCCATATCCCCAATGCTTGGCTAACTAAAAATCGTAATGATGTCTTTTGTATACCTGAATGAATGAGTGTCAGCCTGGTATTCTACACAGATCATTTCAATCAAAAAGAAATCTTTTGAGAAATAATTTAACTTGTTGTGAGGATGTAGCAGCACAATGCAAGCTGCATCATTCGTTTTAATGATATTTCAACACCGTTAAATGGTATGAGTTATATATGGTTCACTTCAACACCTTTCTACAATGAATGGAATAAATTTCAATAAGTAGAAACAACCTAGCCCCAGTACAAGAGCAGTGCTGAGACAGCCAGTTCTAAACTTGTGTAAACGCTGCAAATTTCTTTCTATATCTGAAGATAAAGAAGACAAACCACAAAACACTGACAGGTGAAGACCATGAAGCCTCCTGTTCTGGTCTTAATCAGATATGGCCAAGTGGTCAGGATGTTTATGTATTTATCATTTGGCATATTTTCAATTCAAACCACACACAACTGTAACAGGAAGAAATTTTGTTGTAAAAAAATTTAAACCTCTTCCATGTTGAATTAGAAGTACAGAAGTAAAGAGCAGAAAGAATCTTGTTCTTTTACTTAGGCTAACTATTTGTCCTTATTGATTCTAAAGCAATACAACATGTATTGCTAAATCACCAAATCACCATGAGAATATGGTAGTCAGAAGTTCAGTAATCTCTTTGCTAGTAAAGTTAATAATTAAACCTCCTTGCTTGAAGAGAATTTCCTCAGGACCAATCAGACAGACTAAAATACAAAATATTTTTAAATTTTAAAAAAGGTATACAACTCTAAAGGAAAATTATTAACTGAGCTGTTACATCAAAGCATTGGAGACCCCCTTCACCATCTGCATTCCTTGCATGGATGGGACCAAGGTTAGTAAAGACTCCTTTACCAAAGACCACTTCATCACAAGAGCATGAAGGAAAGAACAAGGTCATGAGCTGGTAATGTCCACCCCATCATCTCTGTTCAGCCCTTTACAGTCTATAACCAGAAACATCGAACAAAGAGTGTGGCACTGAATTGGCCGCATTCATTCCTCCATAGTGCAACATCAGATACCCAGAGACAAGAGCAGGTCAAAGCTAATAAATCAAAGACAAGCAGATTCTAAGTGGAAAGCACGCAGACAAAGGGTCCTTCCCTGCTGCTGTTGGAAAGGAAGAAGCCTTCCCACCCCAGACACCATCTGTGGGAGGAGAGACAAGAAGATGCCTCCTGAAATAGAGGAAAACAGGTCTCAGCAGGGAGCTGGAACTAGAAATGACAAGACAGTTGTTACCATGAACCCAAACTAAATTGAGGGATAAATTTTAAATGGGAGAGTCTGTGTTAACTTTATGGTACTGTCAGTCCACACAAACATCCCTTGCTAGTGCACAAGATGAAATCAGTGATAAAAATAGAGAATATTACATTAATATATATTTCAATTCTAAAGGACACATTTTTAAGCCCATTACAGAAAGAAAATTCATAAATCTTCTCTTGTTTTTAGAAGCACAGAGTTGTCACATCTGTGAACTCTTTCTTTCCTCCAGCTCAAAATTACTGCTGTGTTTATTTAATCTGTAAAACCTTGCTCACTCTCTCTAAAGTGGGGGCTTCTTGAGAGGAAGTATTGTGTCTTTCTCTTCATTATCTCTTTAAAGTCAAGTAAAGACACATAGAGAGAGCTTAACAAATAGTGGATAAATAAAGAAATGAATGCATATACAAATGCTGAAAATCACCCTGCAGTTAGCAATACTGAGTGAGGAGGGTGGTGGGGTACTGCTGCTGCTGCTGCTAAGTCACTTCAGTCGTGTCCGACTCTGTGTGACCCCATAGACGGCAGCCCACCAGGCTCCCCCATCCCTGGGATTCTCCAGGCAAGAATACTGGAGTGGGTTTCCATCTCCTTCTCCAATGTGTGAAACTGAAAATTGAAAGTGAACTCCCACAGTTGTATCCAGCTCCTTGGTGGGGTAGGGGAGACACGAATCTGACTACTCCCACTCAGCACAGACAGAAGTGGAGTAATGAGCCAGAGACACACCAGACGAAGGAACCAGATACAGAAGCCCTTCTTCAAATCCCATTCTGGGGACGGTCTATTGACATTTAATTTCTACACAAAATTGTACCTCAGAAACTTCACCAAGGGAAGAAAAAAAAAAAAACTGACAGCATTGCTACCAAGGATGTGGCATCAATAGTAATATCATCAAATAGCTGTTTTCTATCTCCCAGTGACTCATTCTGGCCAATGAAACGTGGGTGTTGCCACCTCTGTCACTTCTGAGCAGAGGCATGGAAACCCCGTGCGACTCTCTAGTTTGTCTCTTTCCTGCCCCAGAAGCTGCGTGTTCCACACGGTACACGCATGAGCCTGTGGAGCCTCCCTGCCCACAGCACGTTTGCAGGTTGGTGATGAATGTGTGTGTGTGGGTGTGTGCTCCTTCTGAGACTTGGGAGTCAGTTGTTCCAGCATCAGAACACAGCCTGTTCTGAAGGCCTGAAAGGAAGACACAACCTGTCCCATGAAGCAGGTACTTTCCTGGATCTCCTCTTCCTTCTGTGTCTTCACCCCAAGCTGCTCCCGCAGGCCTCACCTTGATTCCTCGTGGGGGCTTGGTTGATTCTTAGCCACCATTGCTGACTGACCAACAGCTAGGTCTAAACTTCTGTTTTAGAGCGTCCACAGCTGGTGCAGCCCCTCTTCCCTTTACGTCAGTCTGTGCTGACAGCTGTGCTTCCCTTTCCCCATTTTTGTCTCTGAGCATCTTGACCTTCATCCTTAAACAGCTCTCCTTTGCTCTGAGTTAGCCAGTTTATCATCTTTGATCTTATTTTTACATTCCACCAATCCTGTACTAGTGAAAAAGCAGCATGTACTTTCCAAACCTCTTCTGTTTCTTCTTAATTTCCGGAATAAATCTGATTCCTGGATTTAGTTCTCCATGTAGTTAGTTAAATTCTTCACCTTTGGGTAAGAAATAATTTTGCTGAATATTTTTTTCCCTCAACTGAAGAAAATGGCACGTTCAAAACCTATCTCCTTGTGACCATGTAACCAAAAGGTATGTGTGAGGGGTCCAGCTGCTAACCACTCAAAAGCCAGTATACAGGCCAGGTTGGTGGAAAGGAAAGTGTTTTATTTCAGATGCCAGCAACTGGCGGAGAGGGTGGTGGACATCGGTACAAGGGCCAACTCCGCCCACTCCATGACAAGAAGAGGGTGAGAGCTTCTATAGACAGAGCTGGGGTGGGGGGAGGTTATATGCAGAAACAGCACAGTCATCTCTAACAGTCATCTTTAAATTGGTCATCAGTGGTCTCATTAACATCATCTTGGTTGTTTTCAGTTCAGTTCAGTCGCTCAGTCGAGTCCGACTCTTTGCGACTCCATGGGCTGTAGCACACTAGGCTTTCCTGTCCATCACCAACTCCCAGAGCTCACTCATACTCATGTCCATCAAGTTGGTGCCGCCATCCAAAACACCCACTGGTTGTTTTAGGTACAGTTAATCTTTAGTGCTGGGGTGTACTTGTTCCCGTGTCTTTGTGGTCAGTTCTCAGAACTGTGGATGCTCAAGTCCTGGGTACAGTGTGATCATCATGTAGTTCACTGCTCCACCTGGGGTTTTGTATCTATAAGACAGCTCCCAGGACATGGCTCAGAATATCACCCATAACCCTTGAGAAAGAACTAAAGGTCCTTACTGTGCTTAATGACTACATTATTATTATATAGTCTCCTCTGAATGTCTTCCTCTGTTTCCACGTTTCTCGCTTCTCCAATTAAACGTATTCTTTGACTAAAGTTTTCCACAGGCAAAAGGCAGGCAGAAGACATGGTGAGGGGCAAGGATCATAGAGTCCTCTCTGTTTCAACCACAGCCCTAGGGCCCCCTCGGGACTTGGAAGGGGCTGGAGCAAGGAGAGGCTCTGAAGAACATGCTTCATTAACTGCATGATTAACCCACCTCTGCTCAGAGCTGATGTAATTACCAACTGCAGAGCTATTGAGTTCTTGTGGGTGGTGATTCTTAAACCACTGAAACCTAAGGTTAGTGCCTCTGCAGTGGCACTCAGAGTTCAAAGCCTGAGTGATTGCTCAGACTCAAAGTCTATGAACTGAGGCTCTATCGCATGTGGAGCTTTGGTGCAGCTGAGTCCTGCCTGCAGACCAGCCTAAGAACACTGGAAATACAGCAAAATGTGTTCCTCCTTTAACATCAAAGACTCTGTGAACAGATCTCTTTTCCTTGTCATCGAATGCTTCCCAATCTGGGCATGCTAACCAAGGTGCCTGCAGTCTGCAGGCATTGTCTGAGGCCTTGCCAGGGCCCAGGATTGGAGTGAGGCCTGTGCCTGTGTATAAGCTCTGTATTTCCCCTCTCTATAACTCAACAGATGCTCAGCTAATATTTATTGAATGGCTGAGTGGCACTGTACTAAATGTTGAAGAGAATTGTCTTAAATATAAAGAAATGTTTCTGAGAACATCATTTAGATAATTTTGTTTTAAAGACAGATGTTTTCAGCAATTAGCAAGGCAAAATTTGATTTTCAAAAGCAAGCAGCTTATCACCAACAAATACAAAACAACTAACATGCAAATCTATCTCTCAAAAGACACATGAGATAAACCACAACATACTAATATGTGGATTCTCACTAAGTCTTAATCAAACGCAATTAAGGAAACAGGGTATTCATTCATATGATGCATCATTGACAGTTTTTAAATTAAAATCACACAGCTATATCACAGAAAGGAAATTGCGGATTAAAAATGTACAGTTACACCATCTATATGATATAAGAAAGGAGATGAGGTGTAGAAAGAGTTCTTTGGCTTAAAATAACAAACAGCTTAATTCGTCTTTCACTTTGCAAAGGAGAGTCCTCTGGGGCTAATCCTGAAAGACGATGTGGAGACCAGGACAGGTCAACTGTTCTGCGCAACAGTTAGAATTGTGAGCTGATAATTTTGGATAATGTTGCGCTTTGATTCCCTTCTCTTTACATTTTGTGAATCTACCATAGGTTTTTACTTTTTTGCTGCCATATGGCTCACATAAAACATCTTACAGAGAAAACAGTATATGTATACCACACTGATACCAAATTAATTTCCATGACATACAAAAGCTCTACCTTTTTAATCCTCTTCTACACTTTTTATTTTGATGTCAGAATTTACCTCTTTTTATATTGTATATCCACTAACAAAATATTTTTCTCTATAGTTGTTTTAATACTTCCTTTAGACTAGAGCTAACTGGTTAGCACACTACCATACTACAGTGTTAGAGTGTGCTGAATTTGATTCAATATTTACATTTACAAGTCTGTTATATATTTTCACTTCTTTCATATAAAAATTAGCATCCTTCATTTAGTTTGAAGAAGTCCCCTCAGCAATCTTGTAAGCCAAACCTAATGTTGGTGAATTCCTGCAGTTGGGAAAGTGTATATCTTCTTCATTTATGAAAAACAACCTTCCTGAGAAAACGTATTCTTGGTTGGTAGGCTTTTTTTTTTTTCATAAGTTTGAATATATCATCCCTTTCTCTCTTGGCCTGTCAGATTTCTTCTAAAAAGTCCACTGATATTTTTAAGGGAATTTCTTTTTTGTGAGCATTTACTTTTCTCTTGCCGCTTATAAAATTCTGTCTTTTTCTTGATTACAAGCAATGTGCCTTGGGGATGATCATTTTGAATGAACTCTGAGGAGTGACCTACCAGCTACATGAACTTGGATGTCTAAATTTCATCAGATTTGGGCTTTATCTGGTATTGTTTCTTTAAGTACAATCTCTGTCCCTTTCTCCTTCTTTTCTCCTTCCGGGACTCCAATAATGTGTGGGTTGTTTCTGTGAAAGTTACCCCAAAGTTCACACAGATTCTTTCACACCTGTTCAGTAATTTTCTTCTTTGTCCCCTGGCTACATAGTCCTGCCTTTTAAGTTACAGAGTCTTCTGCTGTTGTTGATGCTCTAGGCAACATTTTTCATTTTGCTTCATTTCAATTATTGTAATCTTAAGCAACTGATCCAACCAGTCAATCCTCAAGGAAATTAGTCCTGAATATTCATTGGAAGGACTGATGTTGAAGCTGAAATTCCAATACTTTAACCACCTAATGCAAAGAACTGACTCATTGGAAAAGACCCTGATGCTGGGAAAGATTGAAGGCAGGAGGAGAAGGGGATGACAGAAGATGAGACGGTTGGATGGCATCACCGACTGAATGAACATGAGTTAGAGTAAACTCAGGGAGTTGGTGAAGGACAGGGAAGCCTGGTATGCTGCAGTCCATGGGGTTACAAAGAGTTGGACACGACTGAGCCACTGGACTGAACTGAACTGAACCTTAAGCAACTGAATTTATGTTTGGTTCATTTTTCTGTTTGGTTCCTTCTGTCATTCTGTTTGCCTCACTGCAAAGCTTGAGGGATCTCAGTTTCCTTACCAGGATTGAATCCAGACCACAGCAGTATATGCATCGAATCCTAACCACTAAACCATCAGTAAACTCCTTGTTTACTTCCTTTTTTATGATTTCTATCTCTGTAAAAAAAAACAACAACAACAAACTGAGTTTACTCTGCAGAGTAGCTCATCCTAGCTCAATAATTACTGAGCCCGAGCTCTAGGACCCGCAAACCACAAATAGGAGGTGGCCTGCTGCAAGCCCTGAAGCCTGGGTGCCTAGAGCCTGTCCTCCACAGTAAGAGAAGTCCGCACATAGAGAAGCCTGCTGTCCACAAAGAAGAGTAGTACCTGCCGCTGAAACTAGAGAAAGCCCATGCACAGCAACAAAGACCCAGTGCAACCAAAAATTAAAAACAATAATAATGATGATGACAAATATTTTTTTTTGGTTCTTTAACTTTATTTTTTTTAATTAATTTATTTTTTAATTTGACTTTACAATACTCTATTGGGTTTGCCATACATCGACATGAATCCACCACAGGTGTACACAAGCTCCCAATCCCGAATCCCCCTCCCACCTCCCACCCCACAACGTCTCTCTGGATCATCCCCGTACATCAGCCCCAAGCCTCCTGCATCCTGTATCAAACACAGACTGGTGATTCGTTTCTTATATAATAGTATATATGCTTCAATGCCATTCTCCCA
>SJYV01023673.1:0-11876 GCA_006410875.1 Neotragus pygmaeus
CGGGCCGAGCGTCCGGACGGCCAGCCACCCGCACGTCCGCCCGCAAGCCCGGCTCCCTGCCGTCCGGCCGCCGCGCGCCTCCCCCCGCTTCCTGTTTCCCGCCGGCTCTCCCGGGCCTGGCTCGGCAGGGTCCGGGCGGCCCGCCCACACCTGCCCGGCCTCGGGGCGGGGCGGCGCCGGCGGGACACGCACGCTCACACCCTCCAGCGCGCCGCCACACACCTTTCCCCGCGCGCACGGGGCGCTGGGCACACGGCGTCGGCTCCCCAGCGCCCAGCCCGCCGCTCGCACCTGGCACCTGGCGCCGACTTTGGCTCGCAGCGTACACGGCGGCCACAGGGCACAGCAGTCACTCTGGCACACGGCACATTAGCAAACCGTGTGCTCGGAGTTAAAACGGACCGCACAGCCTACACATCACCCCAGCCCCGTGCAGATGGCACACACCCAGTGCAATTCTATCTGCTCGTCTCAGGAAATGACCCTGCAGTGTGGAGCCAGGCCACCCCCGTCCCCAGGGTCTCTCCCAGGCCCTGAGGACTTCTGTGGCTGGGCTCAGCTGGGAGAGCACTGCTCCGGGAGCAGGAGATCCGGATCCCAGTCCAGCCTCCAACCTACCCTTGTCTCTGTGTCCCCAAATAAATGGTCAGTTCTGGCACCTCCTCTCAAGCTAAAGGGCTGCCCCTGGGTGGACAGCAAAAGACAGGAGTTATGGCTGCCTTCTCAGAGATCAGAGTCGGAACTCTCTGGGCACCAGCCAGGTCCCTCCTACATAGTTTCACCGGAGAACATGAAGGTCCAGAGACCCACTTCCCAAAGGGTGTTCCTCTAGATGCTAGACCCAGAAACACTTGGGAGTGGTGCTGTAGTCCAAGCAAGGAATCTACACTCCCCAACCCCCTTGTGGCAGTCACTTACCACAATAAAGTGAACACCCACATCAGCTGGCATGGCGATACCATCTCTCCACGGGTCAGATACTGCCAGTGGGGCCTGCTGAAAGCGAGGAGCAGAGGGGCAGGAAAGAGCTATGAGCTCCCCAAACTCCTTCCATGCTCTCTGAATTTAATGCCATGTGCATTAGTGCTATGTAGCCAAAGAAATAAAAGTTTTCAACAAATGAAGGCCAAGAAACGTGATCAAGAAACTGGCTTATCTTTATATACCCTAGTGTTGTTTCCCAAACTTGACCAATTTTTGTTTTTTTTGTTTGGAGATCACTGGTTTTCATTGGGGGGGGGGGGGAATGCTTTGGAAGTACTGGATTCTAGTGCAAATTCTTCAGTTCACAGAGGAGGAAGCAGAGGCCCAGTTGGGCAAGGAACTTGACCAAATTTACACAGTTAGGAAGCAGTGGGACCAGGCCAGGACCCAGCCCCAGGCTCTGAGCCCAGGCATACACCAGGCCTTCCTCCCAGTGGCCCCAGGTGCCCTTGGCTTCCTGTCATCCTCCCACTAGCAACCCTGTTCATTGTGAATACTTTTTAACTTGACCAGGAGAATGGGATGAAAGTCTTAGAAAATGCTTCTGTGGTTAATTATTTCCTCATTAAGAAGCCCAAGCAGAGCGTGGAGATAAGACATAGAAACCAAGAGGCCTGCAAGTAAGTGGACAAAGAAGTGACCAGCAGGAGGCTTCTGGATGCCCAGCAGTCCCAGAGAGGCTTTCGTTGCTGGGGGCACCACAGTCATACTCACATACAGTTACATACACTCATCGACACACACACGTGTGCCCACAGTGGGCCTCCAGCTGAGTGGGAGGCAAGAAGGCACACAGCTGCCCTCCCCACAAGGCAAAGCCCCCTCATTCATCTGTCCCTGGGCATCCCCAGCACTGGGAGTGGAAGTGTGCAACTCAATATCACCTGCTGTTAGGTCCTTGGTGGGTTTGCTACATTCATTTCACTACAGTCACACCAGGAAGGCAGGAACTGCGGTAGGGAGACAGAGGTCTAGACCTCACATTAGGGGCCCTGGGTCTTAATCCAGGCTCACTGTCATGCGTGCTGTTCTTCTGAGCCTCAATTTCCTTGTCTGCAGAAGGCAGGTGGTGAGTAATTCCAGCCACACCTAGAGAGCAAGACTGTTTAGGAGCAGAGAAATTGCCCAAGGGCCTACATTTGACTTTAATTATGTCTCCTTGAGCAAATTCCTTTCCCTCTCAATTTCTACATCTGTACAGTAGATACAATGGTTCCCCTATGCAAAGACTGTCTCTAAGCTACAGTTCCTTCATCTGTGAAATGGGCACTGGGCAATCAGTGCTCTTCCTGCTTCTTAGCAAAGTCCCCATATTGAAAACCAATCCAATGTCCCACCACCTCTGACCCTGCTGATGGTCCAAGCCACTAACCTGCCCATCCATGGAGTGCTAGACTGTAGTCTACTCTGCAGGCAGAGGGATCACTTTAAAAACAGTTGATACTCTCCAGAGGTTTTCCTACCAAACTGGAATATAATGTAAATTGCTCCTAGACCCTGTCAGCTGCCCCGCCCCATCTCTTCCATCTGCCTCCCTCACTCACTAGCCTCATTCTGTTCCTGGAACTGGTAAGCTCTTCTCACCTCAGGGCTTCTGTTCAGCCTGTTTCCTCTGCCTGAAATGCTTGTCCCTCAGCTCCTCATGCAGAGGGCTCCTTCTCATTATTCAAGTCTTGGATCAAAAGTCACCTCCCTTGGCACAGGAGCACGCAGGCACACAGGCACAGCTCCTATGTACCCCCTCAAGCCACTCTGCCTGTTTTCTCCATCAGACATCTCATTCCTGGGTGACTTTACCTGTTTGTTGCCTGCTTCTGCTCCAAGAACAGAAATGTCTTGGTCAGCAAGAGTACACTGGAAAGTTCCAAGTGTTCTTGGAAAGTTCCAAGAACAGTGAGGATGAGAAGTGGAGAAGGACAGGAGAGGAGATCAGAGAAGGCAGGGAGTGGGGGAAAGATATAGGGCAGAAGGCCATTCAGGAGACTGTCAAGACGTTCCCTTTCATCTGTAGTAATTCAGTGGGGCTTTGAACAACTAGGGTTTGAACTGGCACAGGTCCACGTATATGCAGATTTTCTTCAGTAAGTATGTACTACAGTAGTATATCACCCTTTGTTGGTTGAATCCAAGAATGTAGAACCTAGGATATGGAGGGCTGGCTATAAAGTTCTAAGAGAATTTTCAACTGCAAAGGGGTGGGTGCCCCTAACCCCCACGTTGTTCGAAGATGAGCTGTACTAGATTATTATCGTCTCCCTCAAATCAGCCTCAAAGCCCACAGAAGCGAGCATCATTCACTCCTTCAGGAAGGGCCCCAGCCCCGCACCTTCTCCATTCCTCTTAGGCAGCCTCTGATTGCACTCCAGGAACTGGAGCCTTGATTTCTCTTGCCTGCTAGACAGGAAATGTGCATGTGCGGTGGACCCGGGCTGCCCACCCCACCCCCAGACTGATCTCACCTTGTCTGGCCATCTCTTCACCAAGGCAGGGCCTGGGGCGCATCAACGTGTACGTGGCAGCACTCAGCAGGGGACCTTGCACACGGTTAAGTATTCAGTAGGAGACTGATGAGTGGACCTGGCAACAGGGAGAATTCCTTTTGATGGGCTTCAAGACACAAGAGCCAGACTGCCCAGGGTTCAATTCCAGTATAACACATGCTAGTGATTCTAGGCAAGTCACAGTCTAACTTTTCTCTACGCTTCATCTGAGGGGCCTTAATGCACATGCTCAATTGAATTCATCTAACAATGTCTCTTCCTCTCCCACTGCCCAGGATCCCCCTAGGGTCTCTCTGTGCAGAAGGCCAGAGGGGCCCTGCTTCCCTGAGGTGGGGAAGGAAGGAGGAGGCTGGAGAGTCTTTTCTGACCAATCACAGGAATCTGGGCCAGAAGGGTATTTAAAACTATCACCTTACATTAGCTGTAAAAAAAAAAGAAGGAAATCCTACCATTTGCAACAACATGGATGGACCTGGGGGCATTACATCAAGTGAAATAAGTCAGACAAAGACAAGTACTGTGTGATTTCGCTTGTATGTGGAAACCAAAATAACTGAACTCATGGAAACAGAACAGACTGGTGGTTGCCAAGGGTGGGGGCTGGGGGCAGAGAAAAATGAGTGAAGGGAGTCAAAATGTACAAACTTCCAGTTAGAAAGATAAATAAGCGGCTGGGGATGAAATATACAACACTGTGATTATAGCTAACAATACTCTTTTGTATAGCTGTAAGTTGCTACCAGAGTAGATCTTTGAAGTCCTCTTTGGAAGAAAAAAGCAATTTGCAGCAATGGGAGGTGATGGATGTGAACTAAACTTATTGTGGCAATCCTTTCACAATTTATACACGTATCAAATCATTGTGTTGCACACCTTCAACTAATACAGTGTTGTGTACCAATTATATCTGAAAGAACTTTTCAGCTACTGTGAGGCTGGGGGAGATCCCTCCCAGAAGGACATCAGATCTCACTGTCCTCCTAGCCTTTCACCCTTCCCTCAATAAAATGGCTTGATTCCTCCCCTCTCTCCCCAAACTATATCTGAATGAAACTGGGGAAATAAGACTACCATTTTATAGAAATTGGGGGAACTGAGGGCCAAGGCTTTGGTAGCCTGGGTAAGCCTGAGTTCTAGAAGACAGTGACCACAGGGCAACCTGAGGCAGAATGGCTGCAGGGAATGGCTGGCAGGAACCATGTTCCAGCATCACATTATTGAGCTGGAGACTCCAGGGGGACCAGAAGGAGAAAAGGTAGCCATGTCCCTATCTTCTCTTGGCAGCAGCGGAGTAGAAAGGCAACTCACGCTTGTCCCCATTCAGGTCAGTTACAGAGGTCTGTGCGTGCCTTACCTTCGCCTCTCCAGAGCTGGGAGCTGAGCTGGGCTGAAAGGTCCTGTTCAGGGGTCCAGGGTTGGGCAAAGACAGAAAAAAGCAGCCAGAAGTTGAATATGAGCTTCTCCTACTCCCATCCCTACCCTCAACCATGGCTGTATCACCCAGCCACACCATGGGTCCCCTCTGCCTCGGTTTGCCCCTCTGCATCACAGGGAAATTGGGAGGGAGTTGTCGACCCCAGTAAGACACTGACCACCCTCCTGAGAGAAGATGGAGACCCCACGGGGGATGCAGGACACAGCCAAGGCTTCCAAGGGAACACAGCCATCCGCCAGCTCTCCAGGGAGCGTATTCCAGAGGAGACAGCCACTCAGGAACGTTGCCTGGGGGCCCTGAATTCCAGAGAAAGGCCCGCTGAACTGCCTGGGCTGAGTCAGGAGGAAAGGGCGGGCCAGGGGACCCGCCAGCTCTGAGTCACTGGGGCCCCACTGACTTGCGTGCCTTCCTCTGCAGGCTGCTGGAACCAAATGAGGGATTCTGCAGAACTGGGTTCAAATTCTATCCAGGCCACTCCAGTGAGGTCGTGCCCCGGGACAGTGGAGACAATAAGGGTGTCATTAAATGAATGAGTATGTAACAGGCTTGACACAAAGCTGGTACTCAACAGCAATAATACCAAATAGTTTTGAGCTCTTATTATATACAGGACATCTATATATTAAAAATTTCCAGAATTAGCTCCTAATTAACAAACAGCGAGACATGTGGAGTCACATGGACGATATTGTTGGTGCTGTGCTAAGTGTGGGGTTGCCCGCCGGCAGTCGTTCCTTCTCTCCTCCACCCCGCGCCCCCACGCCCGCCTGCACACACTGTTCCCTGCCCAGTCTCTGTCCGCGGTCTGTTTCGTGCCCTGGGCCAAGCACTTTAGACTAAGTTGTTCCCAAAGGTAAGAAGAACGAGTCTTCTGCCCTGGGGGCATCAAAACCTAAAGCTGCGGAAGAGACAAGAGAGGGCAGGGCCGTCCAGGCAGAAGGAACAGCTAGTGCAAAGACTCAGGGGCAGGAAATCTCACCTTCTGTTCCCACAGGGCACTCATTCCCCTCACTTGCTGGGACTTGCACCATTTCGAGCCATCAGTCCTGCTCACCGTGGTGCCCATGACTCAGACCCCACCCCAGAGGAGGAGGTGAGGTGTGGGGGCGGTTCTACCAGGAAAGCTGATGAATAATCATCCAGCACTGGCCTACAGTGCTCACAGAGAGCTCAGACCCCTACTGAACTGGTAAGCCCAGTGGGCGAGGCCTCTTACTCCTCCAAGACCCTGCCTGGGGGCGGGGCCTCTTACTCTCCCAGAACCCAGCCCTACAGANTGGAGAAGACTCTTGAGAGTCCCTTGGACTGCAAGGAGATCCAAGCAGTCCATCCTAAAGGAAATCATTCATGGGTGTTCATCCGAAGGACTGATGTTGAAGGTGAAGCTCTAATACTTTGGCCACCTGATGCGAAGAGCTGAATTATTGGAAAAGATCCTGATGCTGGGAAAGACTGCAGACAGACAGAGAAGGGACGACAGAGAATGAAATGGTTGATTGGTATCACTGACTCAATGGACATAAGTTGGGGTGGACTCCAGGAGTGATGGGCAGGGAGTACTGGAGTGTTGCAGTTCACGGCATCGCAAAGAGTCAGACACGACTGAGCAACTGAACTGAACTGAACAAATGGCATTTTTTAATCCTAATCCTCCAGCTCTTGGCAGTCAACATTGTTCTGTCTGCATCTTATTTTTTTTTTAATTTCACCTGTAAGTGTGATCATGGAGTATCTGCTTATTTCATTTGGCATAGTGCCGTTAAAGTTCCTTTATGTTTTCACAAATTTCAGAATTCCCATCTTTTATATTGCTGAATGAACGTCCAACACACACACACACACACACACACACACACACATCGTATTTCTTTTCTCCATTCATCGATCAGTGCACATTTGGTTGTTTTCAGATCTTGTCTATTGTGAATAATGCTGCAATAAGCATGGAATAGACATGACACTTCAGATTCCTGATTTCATATTTTTGATTATAGACACAAAAGCAGGATTGCATAATACAATGGTTTCGTTTTTAACTGCTTGAGAAACCACCCTAATGTTCACTGTAATGACTGAAAAATATATATTCCCATTAATAGTATAGTTCCATTTTCTTTACATCCTCACCAAGCCTTTTTGTTTCATATAGATCTCATATGGCTATCCTAACAGATGAAAGGCAATCCCTTTTTTGTTGTGAGTTGCATTTCTCTGCTGATTACTGATATTGAGCACCTTCTCATGTTCCTGTGGCCATTCCTATATTTTCATTGGAGAAATATCTATTCAGTTCCTTTCCCTTTTTAAAAATTACATTATTTGTTTATACATTATTTAGTTGTATAAATTCCTTATATATTTTAGATATTAACTCCTTATGAATACATGATTTGCAAATATTTTCTCTAATTCTTCAGGTTGCCTTTTCATTTTGTTGATTGTTTCCTTCAACATGTGGAAGCAGTCTGGATTTAGAACTTGAGATCTGGGACTTCAGGCTGACATGATGAGATGAGACGTAACTAACAGGAAAGTTTTCACCTTCACCCTCTGAGAGTCCTGAGATGACTTTTTACAACTTGGCAACCTCACTTGTTAGACACTATCTACATAGCCCTGTATCTACATGGAAAAGGAAAGAGACCCAGAGGGCCCCATCTTATAGCCATCCCTATCAAGGCACCATTCATGTAGGTGCAGCCATCTTGGACCCTCCTTAAAAACCCAGCAATACAATGATTACCAAAGAATGACCTTGATTCATTCCACTTGAAACAGAAGAATCATTCAACCACATTCTGCCTAAACTTATGTGATCAGATACAGAGCAGTGAGTGGAAAGATACAAGCCTGTGTGTGATCATATCAAAAACGTATACATAAACAAATGGATCCTTATTGGTAATCAAGTACTGATCAATGTGTTGTTTTATACAGGCCTGTTTAGTTTTGCATACAGATGCATACATGCAATTCAATACAGACCTATATAATATTGAATATGTATATACAAGTGGTCATAATCACATGAGGTTGGATACAGATCTGAGTGTGTAGCAGCATACCTAGTTGTATATTGCTGAATACAGACCAATGAATGTTTGGATATAGATATATGCCCATGGCTTTAAGAATTGTGCTTTAGTTCAGGTCAGCAAAATACACTAATACCTTTATGACCAGTTGATTGAAAACATGAATCAGATGTATATTAAAAATTCTCTTTTTCATAAAGGAATCCAGAAAGCAAGACTTGTCTTCACTTTTAGGAGATGATTACAATATGCATTTATTCTATATAGGAAAACAAAATACTAAAACATGCCAGTTTCTTCAAAATAATTATGTTGTGCTATAACGTGCTGGACTTCCAGGTGTTAAAGAATAGTTCAGTTGGTAAAGAATCTACCTGCAATGCAGGGTTACCCCAGTTCGATTCCTGGGTCAAGAAGATTCACTGGAGAAGGGAAAGCCTAACCATATTTAGCAATGACATGCTAAATGTTTTTATGGAAAGTTTTAAAACTTTAAAAATAACTCTAAAGTTTAGAGGATAAGGGAAATGTGGGAGAAGAGATGGAGAAGAGGAGAAAATGCTCCAGAACTTAACATCTTAGATGGTGTTAAACATGACATACTAAATAGAAACTCTTCAAACTATATGAAATGAATCACTATGTTGACATATTTATTTTACCTCCTTAGGGAAAATAGACTTACATCTTTGCCCATGACAAATGAAAATAAATTTTAGATGGATTAAAATATAAACTGTTTCTGGTCTTCCCTGGTGTCTCCGCAGGTAAAGAATGTGCCTGCAAGGTGGGAAAGATCTGGGTTCAATTCCTGGTTTGAGAAGATCTGCTGGAGAAGGGAACAGCTACCCACTCCAGTATTCTGGCCGGGAGAATTCCATGGACTACATTCCATGGGGTCACAAAGAGTCAGACATGACTTTCACTTTCATAAAGTGTTTTTAAAAGTTATTTTTTAAAACGTGGTTAAAGTGTATGAAGGAAATGGAATGTTCCAAAAGTAATATGGTAATAGAAATATCAAAGCAAAAAATAGTAAAGTAACACATTTATTTTAAAACACTCATAACTATAACATAAAAACACAAGTAAATATTTGTAGCAAATTTCAAATAAACATAAATATGTAAAACAATATATAAGCATACATATTTAATGGAGAAAGTTAATCAAACCATATCAATAAATATTTTCACTCCTATAGATCAGGAAATCAAATAACTGACAAAGTTTATAGGGTGGATTCTATGTCCCAAACACTATGCAAGGAACAGAGAATACAAAGAAATTAAGTAACTTTCCCTGACTTCAAGGAGCTTATAGATAAATGAACATAGACAATTAACAACGATACTTATCTCATCACTTGAAATAACTACACAAATTTGAAAGTTCACTAAATTTCTGTCTTGGTATACTTGGGCTGATGTTACAGAATACCAAATACTAGATGGATTAACTAATGCAAATTTATTTTATCACAGTTCTGGAGGCTTGGGCATCAAAGATGAAGAAGCTGGTAGAGTCCATATCTGGTGAGGGTCCCTCTCTAGTTTACATACACTCATCTTTTTCCTGTGTTCTCACATGGCAGAAGGGCACATAAGCTCTTGAGGTTTCTTTGTAAAGGCATTAATCCTATTTATAAGGGCACAGCCTTCATGACTTGATTATTTCCCAAAGGGCCCCCTCCAAACACCACTACATTAGAAAGGATTCAATGATTTGGAAAGGGACAAAGAATTTGAGTTTACAGCAACATTCAAAAATGGAGGAAAAAATTACATGAAAGTGAAAGTGAAGTGGCTCAGTTGTGTCTGACTCGCAGTGACCCCATGGACTATAGCCTATCAGTCTCCTCCATCCATGGGATATTCCAGGCAAGAAAAATTGCATTAATTCTCATAAATCCAAATGCTTGGTATTATTTGGTAAAAGTGTGCCAGTTGCAACGGATCTCACAGAAGCGTGGTCGGAGCGGCAGCCAAAAAGGGCTACACCGTGTCCAAGGTCAGAGGTGGTGGCCAAGAGTGCCAGGCTGCAATAGCGCACGAGTGGATGAGAGGAGCTATCCCATGTCCGAGGTCAGGGGCAGCAGCCGAGAGGAGCAACTCCAAGTCCAAGGAGTGGTGGCTGCATGGGCACAGGAAGGCCAAGAGGAGCTACTCCACATTCAAGGTCAGGAGGGGTGGTGGTGAGGAGATACCCCTTGTCCAAGGTAAGGACCAGTGGCTGCACTTTGCTGGATCAGCCGTGAAGAGATACCCCACATCCAAGGTAAGAGAAACCCAAGTAAGATGACAAGTGTGGAGAGAGGGCATCAGAGGGCAGACACTCTGAAACCACAATCACAGAAAACTAGTCAATCTAATCACATAGACCACAGCCTTGTCTAACTCAATAAAACTAAGCCATGCCATGTGGGGTCACATAAGACGGGCGGGTCATGGTGGAAATGTCGGAAAGAATGTGGTCCACTGGAGAAGGGAATGGCAAAACACTTCAGTATTCTTGCCTTGAGAATCCCATAAACAGTATGAAAAGGCAAAACGATAAGATACTGGAAGAGGAACTCCCCAGGTTGGTAGGTGCCCAATATGCTACTGAAGATCAGTGGAGAAATAACTCCAGAAAGAATCAAGACATGGAGCCAAAGCAAAAAAAATACCCAGTTGTGGATGTGACTGGTGATAGAAGCAAAGTCCAATGCTGTAAGGGCAATATTGCATAGGAACCTGGAATGTTAGGTCCATGAATCAAGGCAAATTGGAAGTGGTCAAACAGGAGATGGCAAGAGTAAATGTCGACATTCTAGAAATCAGCTAACTAAAATGGACTGGAATGGGTGAATTTAACTCAGATGACTATTATATCTACTACTGTGGGCAGGAATCCCTTAGAAGAAATGGAATAACTATTATGGTCAACAAGAGTCTGAAAGGAATACTTGGATGCAATCTTAGAAACGACAGAATGATCTCTGTTCGTTTCCAAGGGAAACCATTCAATATCACAGTAATCCAACTATGCCCCAACTGGTAACACTGAAGAAGCTGAAGTTGAAGGGTTCTATGAAGAACTACAAGACCTTTTAGAACTAACACCCAAAAAAGATGTCCTTTTCATTATAGGGACTGGAATGCAAAAGTAGGAAGGCAAGAAACACCTGGAGTAACAAGCAAATTGGGCGTTGGAGTACGAAATGAGGCAGGGCAAAGGCTAATAAAGATTTGCCAAGAGAACACACTGGTCATAGCAAACATCCCCTTCCAACAACACAAGAAAAGACTCTACACATAGACATCACCAGATGGTCAACACCAAAATCAGATTGATTATATTCTTTGCAGCCAAAGATGGAGAAGCTCTATCCGGTCAGAAAAAAACAAGACCAGGAGCTGACTGTGGATCAGATCATGAACTCCATATTGCTAAATTCAGACTTAAATTGAAGAAAGTAGGGAAATACACTAGACCATTCAGGTATAACCTAAATCAAATCCCTTATGATTATACAGTGGAAGTGAGAAATAGATTTAAGGGCCTAGATCTGATAGATAGAGTGCCTGATGAACTATGAATCGAGGTTTATGACATTGTGCAGGAGACAGGGATCAAGACCACCCCCATGGAAAAGAAATGCAAAAAAGCAAAATGACTATCTGGGGAGGTCTTACAAATAGCCATGAAAAGAAGAGAAGCAGAAAGCAAAGGAGAAAAGGAAAGATATAAGCATCTGAATGCAGAGTTCCAAAGAATAGCAAGAAGAGATAAGAAAGCCTTCCCCAGTGACCAATGTAAAGAAATAGAGGAAAACAATAGATTGGGACAGACTAGAGATCTCTTCAGGAAAATTAAGGATACCAAGGGAACATTTCATGCAAAGATGGCCTCAAAAAAGGACAGAAGTGGTATGGACCT
>SJYV01023674.1:0-32257 GCA_006410875.1 Neotragus pygmaeus
CGATGGTGACCCGGAGGCCCCCACCTCAATGGTCCAGACGTTCCCCGTTCGGGGGCGTCCGGCATTCCCAGACAGAGAACAAACATATCAATACTGGCCCTTTTCCACCAGGGCCTAATTGATCTTCTAGAATCAGTTCTTTTCACCCATAACCCTACTTGGGATGATTGTCAGCAGCTATACTACAGGTGCTCTTCACCATGGAGGAATGAGATTGGATCTTGTCAGAGGCACAGAAACATGTTCCAGGGGTGGAAGGAAGGCCCAAAATGCAACCCAATCTTATTGATGAAGGATTTCCTCTGACGTGACCCCAACAGGACTTTGAATGCACTGAAGGTAGGGAGAATTTCTGAATGTACCGCCAGACTCTCATGGCTGGCCTCTGAGCAGCTGCCAGGAGTCCAACAAATTTGGCCAAGGTAAATTTAGTTAGACAGGAACCAATAGAGAGCCCAGTAGCCTTCCTAGAGAGGTTAATGGAAACCTTCAGACAATACACCCCCACGGACCCACAGGCTGATGAGTCACACGCGGCAGTTATACTTGCATTTGGAAATCAGGCAGTCCTGGACATCAGGAGAAAGTTGCAGAAGACAGACAGACTAGGCGAGCAATCAATCCAAGATCTGGTGAGGGAGGCAGAAAGGGTTTTTAACCACAGGGAGACTCCAGAGGAGAGGGAAGAACGGGTCAGATGAGAAGAGAGGGAATTTAAGGCCGAGGAAAACTGCAAGAATCAGAAAGACTAGTTCAAATTTTCTTTGCAGGGGTGAAACAGGGAGCAGATTCCCAGAGAATTAGGGACGTCAGATCAAAAGATAGGGAGAAACCGACCAAACAGGTACTGAAGAAAGACTAATGTGCATATTGCAAAGAGCTGGGACACTGGAAAAACAAGTGTCCCAAAAGAATCCAGAGGGGAGGACCCACCAGGAAGGAGGAGCCTTCCCTGGGGGCCCGCATTTTATATGCAGGAGAAGATAGTGATTAGTGGGGTCAGGGCCCGGCACCCCTCCCCGAGTCCTGGGTAACTATTTATGTGGAGGGGAAACCGGCCGGCTTCATGGTAGATACGGGAGCCCAGTACTTGGTCCTCAATTCAAAAGATGGACCAATGTTCAAAAAGACTAGCTGGGTACAAGGAGCCATAGGGACAAAACAATATTACTGCACCACTAAACGTCATGTGGACTTGGGGACCCAACGAGTGTCCGACTCATTTCTAGTGATACCAGAATGCCCAGCACCCTTGCTAGGAAGGGATCTGTTATCCAAGGTCAATGCGCAGATCCACTTTGCCCCTGGAGGGATATCAGCCACAGATGGGGCCGGACACCCAATTCATGTTTTGTTCCTCGTGCTGAGAGACGAATTCAGGCTGTACCAGCTGGGGCCTCCCAAGGCTATTGACCCTATTGTGCAACCTTGGGTCCAAAAATACCCTCTGGCCTGGGCAGAAACAGCAAGCGTAGGGCTAGCCAAATGACTACCCCCCATCATTATTGAACTGAAAGCAGATGCCACCCCTNTTGGAGCCGATTATACAGAGTGAAGTAAGCCAGAAAGAAAAACACCAATACAGTATACTAACGCATATATATGGAATTTAGAAAGATGGTAATGATGACCCTGTATGCGAGATAGCAAAAGAGACATAGATGTATAGAACAGTCTTTTGGACTCTGTGGGAGAGGATGAGGGTGGGATGATTTGGGAGAATGGCATTGAAACATGTATAATATCATATAAGAAACGAATCGCCAGTCCAGGTTCGATACAGGATGCTTGAGGCTGGTGCACTGGGATGACCCAGAGAGATGGTATGGGGAGGGAGGTCAGAGGAGGGTTCAGGATGGGGAACACGTGCACACCCGTGGCGGATTCATGTTACTGTATGGCAAAACCAATACAATATTGTAAAGTAATTAACTTCCAATTAAAATAAATAAATGTATATTTAAAAAATAAATAAACAAAGTCTCTTTCGGAATCAGGCTTGCCTTCAGCTCAAAACAAAGCTGGAAATGAATTTTGCAAAGCTCTTCAAGAGGAGAAGAAAGTATATTTTCCAGGTGGGGAGAAAACAGTTGTACACGTAAAAATCAGCAAGGGCTCTGCACATCCCCCATTCAGTCCTACCCATCCACCACCACCTCCATCATGATCTGCCCTCTGGGACCAGTGACAAGAGGGACTTGGCAGGGCAGATATCTCAGACTCTACCTGGTAGGGCTTGGGATCCCGGTCCATCCGATGGCATGGCACAAAACATTAAAAGAAAGATTCCTGGAGTTTTGGGCATTTCCCCAGGCCCAGGCTAGTTCCTTACTCTAGCCCTGATTCTCTGCTCTCGACTGACTGTGAAGGGCACAGGAAGGTGAGTGGGTGTTGGATGGGGAAATGGACAGGCAGCATGAAACCCTCCATCGCATCTCTACCAGGAGGGGCAGACTCTGCCTCTTCTGAAGGGAGGCAATAAGTCCTTTCCCAAGTTCCACCCCCAAGTTGTTCTTTCTGGGCTCTAAAAACTTTATAGTAGGAATCATGCTGAGCCAGATGGAAGAACATCATTCATTCACATATTAATTCCAAACATAACAACTATGTACCATTAAAGTGCCAAGTACCAGGGATGCTAAGATGAGTAAGGCACAGATTCTGGCCTCAAAGGGCTTCTATTCTAGTACAGAAGACTGATAAATAAATTAAAAACCATGATAGAATAAGCTAAATTATATAATACATAATTACAGGATGCTAGAGAAGCATTTCAACTGTCCAGAGAAGGCATAACAAATCCAGGCTGGGCTATCAGGAAGGGCTTTCCACAGGAGGCGATACTACAGCAAACTTTGCGAAGATGAGTAGGAGCCAGCTGAACTCAGGAAAGAAAAGACAAACAATCCAACACAGAAGGAACAGCACCCATGAAGGCATAAACATCATAAAGCAGAGTAACACGTCAGTGACAAGGAAGACCTTCTAAATAGCTGGATGAATGGTGCACAGCATGCAGAGGGGAGGAGAATGCAGGCAGCAGCCTGAAGCGATGCTAAAGAGGTCATCAAAGGTCAGACCGAGAAGAACTTAGGTGCAAGAACCTAGATGGCAAGTTAACAAATTTGAACTTCAACCTGAAATCCAAAGGGAATCCAGTAAAGGAATTTAAATATGGTGGGGGCATTTTAGGAGAGAAAGGGAGTGTGGGAGTGGATAACAGATAGAAGACCAACCAGAATCCCAGGCAAGACACCATGAGGCCTGGGCCAGTGCTGTGGCCTGAGCCAGGAGACAAGGGGAGACTTGAGAACAGCTGCAGAGGAGCTGCAGGAGAGAGGAAGCGATCCAAGTGGCCTCTGGGTCCCCGGGTAGGGTGACCGGGGTGATAGCCATACAATAAGATTGCAAAAAGTAAGTCAGACTGAGACAAACAAGTATATGACATCACTTACGTGTGGAATCTAAAAAAAAAAAAATGATACAAATGAACTTATGTACAAAACAGAAACAGACTCACAGACAGAAAACAAATTTATGGTTCCCAAAGGGGACAGTGGGGAGGAGTTAGGAGTATGGGATCAACAGACACACATTGCTATACACAAAACAGATAAACAACAAGGATTTATTGTACAGCATAGGGAAATATATTTACTTGTAATAACCTATAATGGAAAAGTATCTGAAAAAGAGTATATATGTATATACATTCATATATTAATATATCTGAATCACTTTGCTGTACACCTGAAACTTACATACTACTATAATTATACATCAATAAAAATGTTAAGAAAACACAAAAGAGAAGCAAATGGGTCTGGTAGAAGATAAATGTACAATTTGGACCAACAATGTCCCTTACAGCAGAGCATCAGGAAAAACACTGCTGGAAAAAGTCAATTTCCTATTGTCCAAGGGGCCAATTGGGGGAGAATAACTCAATGAGAACCGAGCTTAAGGTGATCTTGTTAAGGGAAGTCACTTCCACAAGGAAAGTAAGGCAGCTGGGTGAGAGCCTCTGCCTTCAAGGAAGCCTTTCCCTGATAACCACCTACCCCCAGCCAAATCACAGGCTCCCACCTGTGTACCCCAATTTGCCTTAGGCAGTGTCCCATTAGATTATTGGTTAGGCTTCAGTGTTCTTATTTGCTTACCTGTCTGCCCATCTCCCCAATAGACTATAAGGAACAGGGTCTCTGTCTTACATTTCTTTAGGGTCAACATCGATCATAAAGCTAAACATCCCCAAAGACACCCAGTATGTGTGTATGCCGAATAAACGTGGATGAAGAACAAATTGTTTTCTCCCATTGTCCTACTTTTATCTGGGTTTCCAGTAGACATAAAGTCCCAAAGGAAAAGTAGCCCATTTTACAAACTCTGTTCAGTTTTAGGAGGTATTTCTGCACCCACCCTTCCAATTATATCCCATTTGGGAGTTCAACAGTGAACTGAGCTCAGATGAAGAAATCCCCAGCTCAGGGTTCTTCTAGCTCTTAAAGGTCACCACATGGCAGGGAGGGCTGGGTGTGTCATGGGAAGATCAAAGCATCACATGATCAGGCAAGATGAGAAAGGTGAAAAGGAGGTGGGGAAAGCATGAATGGAGGACAGGAGAAGAGGAATGTCCTTTCTCCATTCTCAGCGAGGACAACCCTCTCTCCCTTACTTGAGCCCACACTGGCTACTGGCCTCAGCTGGAGTGAGTCCCCCACTAGGCTGCTTTAGCCCATACATCCCTGTATCCTCCCTAGGCCAGAGGAGATGGTTCTAAGAGGAGCTGAAACTGCAGCTCTTCCCAGGCCAAATCCAGAGACACTAGAAAACACAGATCGAGAGGCCCCTCCCTGGGAACCGCACGGGAGCAGCTGGAAGAGAAGTTGCAGAGGCCCCGGAAAGCACCCTGGGGGCCGGAGGCCGGGCCGCGGGCACATCCTGATCTGAAGAGCCCTGGGGTCCCTGAGGGGGCTGGAGCCATAACCCAACACCCAGGGGACAAAGGACACGCAGACCGCCAGACAGTGTGGACGCTGCCGAGGCATCTTCAAGTCTTCCTGCTCCCAGCTCATTCTCCTGTCGATGCACCAACAACCAAAACTCTAGGATGGCCTCTCCAAGCAGAAGTCAGAACATCATCGCCTTCCAGTCATCCCAAGTGCAGAGAGAGAAAATGTGACCATTGGAGGGGGAGGGGGCCTGTGCTCTGTATCTACTACCCTCTTTCTTCCCTGAGAGCACCTCATATGCACCCCACGTGAAGATTCGTGGAGAAGCGTCAGCAGTTAGGGCAGCTTGCCAGAGCCTTCAGCCCTGAATATTCTATATCTTTGGCCTTTAAAAATCTCCTTCAGAGTTTTACATTCATTTTGCTGTCCACTCTTGGCTCAATTTTAACCCTGAATTTAGAAGTAAATGTGTGGATCTTTGAAAATGAATTCACTCCTTTAATGTGAGATCAGTCAGTGAGGTAAGAGAGCAAACAAGAGGGGTGACTCACTGCAGGGTGAACCATGTGGAAAAACCCTCTGAGCCCTACACTCTAATTCTTCCCTACCCACTTGCCTGGCTTACAAGGGAGGATTCAACAGAGAAGAACAACCTGCAGCCCACTCCCAACTATCCACAGTAACGGAAAAGCAAGAAATGGGGAACAAACGAAACCCCAGAGCATCCCTGCATCTCACTTCAACCAAGAATTCCCACCTACTCTCTCCTTCAGCCTTTAAACATGCACACGTGCACACACGCTAGAGCTGTGACCAGACAGCACAGCTAGCGTGACTTTCGTCCCCTTGCTCCATGCCATTTGTGGGTACTTTTTTTTTTTAAATCAGAGAACAAGGGAAACAGCCAAAAGATGAACAGGAAAGAAGAGATGAGGCAATCAGGGGTCTAGATAATGCATGAAAAGGGTCATGAGAACGGATACACTAAATAAAAGAGGAGGCTTAGAGAGCATACCCAGGGCCCATCACGTGTGATTGGAGCTTAGGGCCAAAGGGGAGTTACTTTGTTTCAGATGCTAAAATAGTCTATCGCCAATGATCCTGTGTGTTCTCCCCTTTGTGGGTTGTTCATGGGAAAATGTTAGGCACCAAATGGCTTCTCGAATTACTGTTAGGATACACCCATCCCACTCCCGAGCCCCAAAGTTAGGCACAAAGCCATGAGAAAACACAAAGTCATTTTAAAGACAATCTAAGCATAGCTGACTTTAATGGGAAAACATCTCATTGCTATGCTAAGGAGCAAATACCTAGGGATTTTCTGGGGTTTTCAATTATCCATCCTCCCATTACACCCCAAAACTGAATTCGATGGGCTTCCATGGTGGCTGAGTGGTAAAGAATCTGCCTGCCAATGCAGGATTCATGCGTTTGATCCCTAGTCCGGGAAGATCCCACATGCCATGAAGCAACTAAGACTATGTGTCACAACTGTTGAGCCTATGATGCAGAGCCTGGAAAACTGCAATGATTGAGCCCGCCAGCTGCAGCTACTGAAGCCCACAGGCAGTAGAGCCCGCGCTCCGCAGCAAGAGGAGCCGTCACAACGAGAAGCTCACACACCACAGCCAGAGAGTGGTTCCGCTCACCGCAATTAGAGAAATGCCTGTGCAGCAACAAAGACTCAGAACAGCCCCAAATAAATAAACCTTTTTTTAATTTGAAAATATATAAACTTTTAAAAATATAAATTTATTTAATTGGAGGTTAATTACTTTACAATATTGTACTGGTTTTGCCATACATCAACATGAATCCGCCACAGGTATACACGTGTTCCCCATCCTGAACCCTCTTCTACGCAAGCCTGGGTCACCAACACTCAGACTTTTTATGCTAATTGAGGTGTTGCACTGAAAGTGCAGCTGGACTGGCTAGAATCTCGCAATGTGGGAACACTTCCAAGAATAAATGTCAAGTCAGGAGAATCACCCAGTCACATGGCAGTATATTTTCCATCTACAAGATGTTTTCCCACCGTTATATTGGACCCTTGAAGCCAGAACTGCAGTTTATAGACTTATAATGAACAAGGCCTGAAGGATTATCATGCTCTTCCATCATCAACAGACTAGTATAAAATCTGACCTCATCCTAAACAGACCACCAAATCCACGTGGGTCAGGGGCACGATGACATGACGAGTGGGAAGGTCTAAACATATCTGCCAAAGCATTTGAAGTGGACAGGTTTATAAAGTCCCGTCTTGGAGGAAACATTAAACATGATCCACTATCTGCATTCTTATATTGAGGGACAAAGAGTGTGTACTTGTGGGTGTGTGCACACATGTGTATATTTTAAATTTTTAGGAAGCAAGCCATGTATTACTCCTACGCATTTCATGGACAAAGAGAATTAATATCTGGTTCCCTTGGCTAACAGGGAATAGGGTGTGCGTGTGTGTACAAAAACTTTCATGCGCAAGTGAAAGGCATGAATGAGGCAGGACAAATGAAGTAGAGCATTTCATGCCTGAAAAATAAACCTCAGGGAGTCTCCCTGCCTCCGTCTGATTTATCTCTTCTTTCAGGCTCCCCGAGAATGCCATGCAGAACCACCGTGAGGGTTGCTCTAAGTTGACTCAGCCCTTCCTGCTAAACAATCCCTTCACATCACCTGAAAATGTTTCAGCGGTGATGATAAGAAAACATTCTGACTCGACTGCATCCCCTAGTTCACATTTTTCAGAGAAAACTTGCAAAAATAAGTGTCAAAATATCAGATTATCTTTAAAAGGCTATTTAAGTGTTTACCCATGCCTTTCTAGATGGTAACAGGATGACACTCGTCGTGAGTGAATCTATCGCCCAGTGATAGCTACTACACTGAGAAATCTTCAAGTTAGAAACCAGAAATCAGGGAATCACAAATCTACAGGAAAAAAGGAGACTGTGGGAGGCTCAGACAAGTGGAGAGACTTTATTTACATCTGCTCTGGCCTTAAAACCTAAAGGCAGGCTGTCATTGATTTATTGAGCTATAGATAGTTAAAAAAAAAAAAAAAAGGATGCACTGGTATGCACAGCATTGTGCTCTGAACTCTATAAAAACGAGCATTTCAACATGGTAGGACTTTATACAACCTCAGAGGACACAGCCCCAGAGGGAGCAGCCATGGAAAGCTTTTATTTCTTCCTTTCTTGGTATTTAACAATCACAGTTTTGTCACATCAAGGATAACATGCCCCAGTTTTACTCTCCCTTGAACTTCACTCCTATCCCTCTGCTGTATCTCGGGAAAATGCAAGGAGCAGGGTCTCAGGTAGAGCTGGAAAATCAGCTGCCCAGCCAGGAAATACTGCCACAAGAAAGAGCTCCTGGCCTCTTGGCTATCTTGGAAAAGAGTGCTCTGACACCTCCTAATTCCAGACTTCTGGGTTTGACAGCCTGATGGGCTGGACCACTTCAGGAGTATCACTGTTCTAGAAATCCTGAGCCGTCTCTTTTCCTAGGTCCCCAGTGTTATTCAAACAATACGTGTGTGTGATACGGCTGAGGTGAGTGCTTAAATCTGTGGTTCCCGAGCTGATTAAACAACCCATATGGGAATGTTACTGAAGACACTGGCCTCATTGATGCCATGTCTCCAATGAATTAACCAGCCACAGACTAATCAGCCACAGAGGTAGTGATGTGCTAAAATCTGCTTTAACACTCTGAAAATGCTAGAACTCAAATTTAAAGAAGTGTACATGGAAATAAGATGAATGTGGTCATGAGCAGCTCATTTGGGTAACTGACATCTGTCATGTGAAAACCTGCAAAGGTTCCAAAGATACCAGATGTGCCCAATTACCTTCTTCTGTCTACTTGAAAGGGTTAATCTACAGAGGTATGAAATTGATTAAAATGCCTTCCTAACCAAAGCTTTTTTTCCTCACTTTCTTTTCCCTCAATGCATTCCAGAATGATACAATGCTTTACCCAACACAAATTAAAGTTTAAATATTGGTTCTTGTGCAGAGATTGCTGTGGCAACCTCAAAATCTCTGTAACAGAGTCACACTATAGGCAAAATAAAAAAAGGTTTAAAACTATTTGTACAAATCAGAATTACAAACCTTTACATGAATCATCTTCAATCGGCTGTTTGAAAGCGGTTATGTCACTGAAAGTGCAAAGAAATAAAACCACTTTATCCTGTTCGTTTCGAATTGGAGCAATTTTCACAAAGAACCACACAGGTGTCCCTGAAAGAAATACCAAAAGGTTGGTCAGTAATTTGCACTCTCATTAGAGGGACTAATAAAAGGACTTGGGAACAAATCGGTACAAACATTAATTCATTTTTACAATGGTTTCATTCCTTCAGGTTCTGGGGTTTTACACCACTAATTTTTCTTCTTGCTGGAATAAAAGTTTCATAGTAACTACTCAGTGGAGGAAGTTCTCCTGTTCAAATGATTCTGTAAGTACAGATTTCTTAACCCTTGTCAAATGGTTAGAAAATGGGTTGGAAATCCCTCCTGATCTTATGGAAGTAACTAAGGGACAGACACCTGAAGACTTACCTTAGAGCATATAGAGGCCAAGCAACGAGTGGGGGCCAGTTGGGTAGCGCCATCCATGGTCAGCAGACCACAAAACTCAAATTTCCATTACTAAAGACTCTAGTGCCAAGATTTGGTTTGGGAACCCATCAGTGTGATTCAAATGCTTAATTCACCATAGGCTAGAAATGGTGTTTCTAAGTCTTTCTCCCCAGAATAAAAATCTCAAAGGTCCAACACAATGGCAAAAGAGGACACACTGAGAAAGGAGGGAAATCCCACAGTGATCCTCCCATCCAAGGCTCCCCAGAAAGGGAGGCCTCCACAGGGAGGGATAGACGAGCTCTCCCAAGGCACTGCCCTAAACCCCAGAAGGAGAAGATGGGCAGGGCTCAGGTGACTGACCTCTCAGAGAGGTCACCTACTCGGGGATCTATGGACAAATATCTGCACAAAATTAGTCTCTGGCTCCCCCCTCCCCCCAAAAAATAAGGAAAAGAAATCAATGTTTTCTGTCTATTGAGGACATCATAGCAAGATGCACCAATCTCTCCTGTCTAACAAAACTAAATGCAGCACAGAGCAACAGCAGGTTCACCCCACCCAGTTCTTGTACCTAGCTCCTAAAACAGCATCTGGCTTAATGGCACTAAACAACTATTTGGCTGGGATATTGCTTTATATACCATTTTATAACCTCTTTCAAATTAAAATACGGTAGATATTTCTCCATGTTGTTAAGTCTTAGAGAAGCTTCCTTTGCACAAGGCACTGGGCTCAGCATTTTACCTTTATTGTTTTATTTTAGGAGATAACAAGCAGATGGAAATTCATTCTCAATTGGTCACCTAGATCTCTCTGCCTATAGTTGTAACAAACTCTACTATATGACACGGACAGACAAACATCTCTGATTAACACTTGGATTAATCAATTTAACAGTAACAAGCTCATATATCTGCTACTTGTTCATATGTAAGTATGAATAACCCCACCATGTACGGTCAAACAGGCAGCAAATGGATCAGACAGGACTATGTTCTTCTTAAATTTTGATTGCCTATATATTCATCCACAGTTCATTTTAAACCTCTATTGTCCCTTCCCTTTATACCTACCAGTTTCTGGGTACTCGTAGAATACACCATAACGTCATCCTAAGAAAAATGTGTTTTGAAAGAAAAAAATCCACCTTACAAAAATCAGGAGTTCTTGGCAGTCCAGTCGTTAGGACTCCATGCTTTCACTGCCAAGGGCTAGGGTTGGAGCCCTGGTTGGGGAACTAAGATCCCACAAGCTGCGTGGCACAACCAGAAAAGAAAAACAGAATCACAGAGTAATTCCAAAATCAAGAAATATATGGTCTCTGAATTAGCCACGGTTTTTGGAAGGCCTGTGTTACTATTCCTCCCAGGATGCTCCTTAGAACCTAAAGTGGATTTTAACCCACTTTCAATTAAACAACAGAAAACTCAAGAAAAATTGAGCCTACGTACACACAGCTCTCGGTTGTATACTAGCTGATATAACAAGGAGAAAAACAAAAACAGAACACTTTTCTTTTTGCTCTAAAGAAAACTAAGCTAAAGGCTATATTCTTTTAGCTGGGTAAATGAGAAAGCACACCCGATTTATCAAGCCAGTAATAAGTCAGAAGAGAGACCTCCCACTCACGCTGTCTCATGCCAGGAGCCTGGTCTCGCTGGAATCCCCAGAACCAGCCCCTCACAGCTGCCGCCTGTGGGCCTTCCACGGGGCTGCACCAGCTGGCCTAGTGTCTACAAACTTGTTCCAGCTGGGGCTGTGCCATCTAATCTTTATGACCACTGAGACTGCTGACACTAATTCACATCTCCCAGGTCACACAAGCACCACTGTATCTGGCATGTTGGGAGGCCTTTTTCATTTTACCATAGTTCAAGCTCCTCAAGAACTTTCCCCCGTTTCTATATGATTAAAGCTATGTGCCCATCTCTCTACCAAATGGCCCATTGCTTCCTTCCAGAAAGGTTCCCTGATTCCTTTTCAATATCTAAATCTGTTTATTGTGTCAAAAATTCATATAGTCAGCATCTATTACTTTAAGAGTTCCTCTCCAGCTGATCACCTGGGCTTGTTGAGGGTGGGAACCTGGTCCAAGGGACTTCCCAGGCGAGAATACTGGAGTGGGTAGCCGTCCCCTACTCCAGGGGATCTTCCCAACTCATGGATCGAACTCAGGTCTCCTGCATTGCAGGCAGATCCTTTACCATCTGAGCCATCAGCAAAGCCCTCCTTTTCCCATCCCTGGTGTTTTTTGTGGAGGGACATCCTTCAGTGTAACCCTCCAGACCTTTCCCCTGGGTTGGCATTATGGCAGATAAGAACTGGACATGTGTAGCCTGGCCACTTTTTCTCCTCTGCTGTCTTAAGAGATTAGGGAGCATTCCACTCCATTTCCCCATTCTATAAATGTTAGGGGAGAGGTCAGAGGGCAGGGGGATAGCTGGCAGGAGAAGACTGTGGTTCTCTCGTGTTAGCTGTATGAAATGAAATATTTCCTGCCATATCGGTGGGCAAGAAATGTCACAGCCATCAGTGTTTCCAAGCCACCATATGTGAATGAAAGTGTTAGTCACTGAATCATGTCTGAATCTTTGTGATCCCATGGACTGTAGCTCGCCAGTCTCCTCTGGGATTTCTCAGGCAAGAATACCGGAGTGAGTAGCCATTCCTTTTCCCAGGAGATCTTCCCAACCCAGGGACTGAACCCGGGTCTCCTGCATTGGCAGGAGAATTCTTTACCATCTGAGTAGATGAAGGCTCCCCAAAGGGTCTGCAGTCCAGCAAATGCTGTCACCTGTAACAGTGATTGCTGAAGAGCTGAGGGGCTTAGTAGGGGCAGGATGTGAGAAACCAAAAAAAAACCAGGGTTTGGCCTTACAGAGCTTAGGTACATATGAACGGAATGAATTCAGTGAGCTCAGAGGCTTGCATCTTCTCTTACATAGAGGAACGCTAAATCCCTTAGCTTGATATTTGGTTTTCCTTAAAATTTAGCAGTAATCTTTGATGGTCAGACTCCCTGCCCTCTTTGTTGTGAACTTATATAACCTCACTCCCACTCCCACCTCCTCGGAGCAATTTTCTCAGGACTACTGAGATTCTGCCTTCTCGCCTTGGAGTCCCTAACATTCCCATCAAATAAAATAACTTGCTACTTTCAGACTGTGACTAATGTTTTTTAGTCAGCAGCTGTGTTGGGTGGATAAGTCTGTCCGATTCTAGTATTCACTTTTAAAAACTCACCTTCCCATAGATATAAAATACATTCTCTAGGATCAGATTTACCAGTCAAAAAGGTGATATTTGAACCTTCCTGATGCCTGAATTTCTCTCAATTGCTTCTGATCAATGTTGTGCACTAACTCCCATCAAACCTTAACAGTTAAGGACTATTTCTATAGGGCTCCCTGATGGTTCATGGTAAAGAATCTGCCTGCCAATGCAGAAGACTTGGGTTCGATCTCTGGGTTGGGAATATCCCCTGGAGAAGGAAATGGCAACCTGCTCCAGTATTCTTGCCTGGGAAACCCCATGGACAGAGGAGCCTAGTGGGCTACAGTCCATGGAGTCACGAAAGAGTCAGACACGACTGAGCAATGAACAATAACAATGTGCTCCAAGGGCAGGAGGCCTGATCTCTTCCTGTCTCATGGTCCTACATCCCTAGTCCAGTGCCATTCAGAGCAGCGTTACCCACGGGGTCACATGAGGCAACTATGCTGCTCAGCTCCAGGAGGTGCCAGCCTGGAGCTGCGAAAACCCAACAAGCTCTAGGCATGCCTGCTGAATTTCAAAGAAAGAAATCCTACTTCCAGTGTCTTCACAGTTACTCAGACCTGTCTCTCTCTCTCTCTCCCCCAGATTATCACTAGCCAAAAATCTAGGAAAGCAAGAAGAATGGGTTCAAATTTTTCATTTCTGAAATTTTTCCAAAAGAGAATATATGAGTCCCTCCTAGGTAGCATAGACCAGTCGTTTCAACCTTTCGCTTCGTAAGAGTGAAGCATTTTTAGCTAATGAAACATTACTCAAAGTCTCAATATGGAAAACAGCTCTTTCAAGCAAACATGAAATATCCAGAGCCTAGAGCCCCACCCACTCAGGTTCCCTTACACCCGCCAGATGCACCCAGGGTATATTCAGAAATGTTTTGTCTCCATTCAGATGAAGACCTGTCTGGGTGCAGTTGGCCTCTGGGGATCTCTTCTAGAGCCCAGATTCTAGAGCAGGATTTATTCCCTCAAGATACAAGAGAGACAAGGAGTGCACAAATACATACACACACACACACACACACACACACAATCAGCAAGAGGTTAAAATTCTGCCTCCTCACCCAAGTGGTTACCATGGGAAAACCAAGAAAAGCAAGTACTTAATGTTTTTTCTGTGAAAAGAACCAAGGGTCAATAATAAACTTTCTATTAAAGGAAGATCAATACACAAATCCAGGAGAAACACATCCCACTGATGGCAAAGGCTGCAGCTCTTTTCCGGCTGAGGATGCACAGTGGAAGGGCAGTTCCAGGTTAGGTTCCTCCTTCTGGCCACTCTGTGACGGTCATCCCTTTTGTTGCTCCCTTGCGTTGTGCACTAATGAACCTGACAACCTAATCTCATTGTAGAGCTTCTCAACCACAACAGTCAGATAACAAAACAGCAAGGTGCAGGTGTATGACAGGATTTTTGGCCTTCATCAGTCTCCCTCCAACCCTGGACATCCTTCCAGACACGTCCCATAGCCAGACATCCAGGCCACATTCAAATTTAGATGACATGTGTGCATGCTAAATCACTTCAGTCATGTCTGACTCTTTGAGACCTGTGGACTGTAGCCTGCCAGGCTCCTCTGTCCTTGGGATTCTCCAGGCAAGAATACTGGAGTGGGCAGCCATGCGCTTTTCCAGGGGATCGTCCCAACCCAGGGATCGAACTCACGTCTCTTATGTCTCCTGTACTAGCGCCACCTAGGAAGCCCCAGGCCACATTCGAACGCAACAGAATCCACCAAGCCACTGTGACTGGCTCTTGGGAAGGGCTGCACATGCTAGGCCATTGGGATGAGTCCAGAAACTAGAGGATAGCAGTCTGCTCCGGGAAACAGACCAACAAGGTTTTGGTCAACTTTACAAACAAACGACCAGTGTGAGAAGATGAAAGAGGATGGGAAGGTAGTGACCACTAGTCTTTAGGATATCTCATTCAGAATCCCAAGCCCTCTGTTTGAACCCCGCCTTTACTTATTGTATGCTTTGGCCATGTCACTTGAACTTCTCCCAGAATCAGTTTCCTTATTATAAAATGGGGATAATAGATCTACTTTAGTATGTTAGATCTACTTTAGTGTAGTAGATCTACTACTTTGGTGTAGCAGCAGTAGATCTACAATAGATCTATTTTAGCGTATTTAACATAGTAGATCTACGTTAGATCTACTTCAGTGTGTCAGAGTCCTGTCCGACTCTTTGCGACGCTATGGACTGTAGCCTGCCAGGCTTCTCTGTCCATGGGATTCTCCAGACAAGAATACTGGAGTGGCTTGCCATTTCCTTCTCCAGGGGATCTTCCTGACCCAGGGATCCAACCCCGGTCTCCAGCATTGCAGGCGGATTCTTTACTGTCTGAGCCACAAGATCAACTTTAGATTAAGTTGAAATGCCTGATACATGGACATATAAAACTATTACTTTCTTTCCTTCTTTCCTCATCTATAAGTTTGAAATGTTCAATCTCTCCTTGCAGGGGTGTTTATATGACTGTAAAAAAGAATGTATCTTAAGGAGTTTAATGAAAATCCAAAGCTGCCTTCACCTTTTCCAAAAAGGGCCAGTCTCAACCATAACAAGGGAAAAGCTAGAAAATGCAATGCTTAAGTCTCAATGTAATTTAAATTTGATTAAAGAGCAAAAAACAAAACCTCAATAAAGGAGAGAGTTACACTGTTATAAATAAGAAGATTCAATTCTGTAAGATGTCAAACCTCTTCTCAATCAGAATCTCAATTGTTTCTTTTTTCATTTGTTTTTCTCAGAACTTGATGAATTGACATTCAATTCAAATCGAAAAATAAAGGTGGCAGAACAGCCAAGAAATTTTTGAAGAGAAAACTAATGACAGGGATTACTTACTATAGTAATTAGGAACCAATGGCAGTGACCCTAAAACAAGCAAAAATGAAAACAATAATATCATTTACTGAGTGCCAACAGTGGGGCCAAACCCTGACACATCATGGTTTACTTTGCACAACTCTGTGAGGTGGAACTGCTACTGTGACATTATCTTTAATTTAAATATGGAGAACCCAAATGGGAAGGCACTTTAACCAAACTCACAAAGCTAATAATTTACAAACAGATTCCTTAAAAAAAAAAAAAAAAGGAGGAGGAGAGACACATGAATGTAAGCATTTAGGGTTTTAAAAAAACAGCATTTCAAATTGGAAAGAAAGAGATTGATGATAACAAATAGTGCTCTAAAAGTATCAGAAGGGAAAATAGAAGAATATGTTTATTATTTAGGCAAGGAGAAGAGCTTCCTGAGTATTATATAAAGGTTAGAACCATAAAGAAAAAGACTGACAAACATTTTTTAACTTACATATGGTATTTTAAAAGTCTTTAATCAAAGAGAAAAAAAATGTTAAGGTGGTGTTAGAGAAGACTCTTGAGAGTCCCTTGGACAACAAGGAGATCCAACCAGTCCATCCTAAAGAAAATCAGTCCTGATTATTCATTGAAAAGACTGATGCTGAAGCTGAAACTCCAACACTTCAGCTACCTCATGAGAAGAACTGACTCATTGGAAAAGACCCTGATTCTGGGAAAGAATGAAGGCAGGAGGAGAAGGGGAAGACAGAAGATGAGATGGTTGGACAGCATCACTGACTCAAAGGACATGAATTTGAGCCAACTCTGGGAGATGGTGAAGGACAGGGAAGCCTGGCATGCTTCAGTTCATAGGGTTGCAAAGAGTCGGATATGACTGAGCAAATGAACAACAGCAGATATGGTATTTTTAAAGTCTTTAATTAAAGAGAAAAAATTTAATAGGCAAAATAGCTTTCAATATGTGTGTGATTTAGGATCAATATCCCTTATATATAAACAGCTTCCAGTACTGAATAAATAAATGAACAATCTGTTGGTGGTAGTGGTAACCACCACGGTGGTCCAGTGATAAGGGATCGGCCTACCAATGCAGGAGACACAGGTTCGATTCCTGATCCAGGAAGCTTCTACATGCCTCAGGGCAACTAAGCCTGTGCGCTACAACTACTGAGCCCAGGAGCCACAGCTCCTGAAACGCATGCATACCCTTGAGTGCTCAGCAGCGAGAGAAGCCACCACAATGAGAAGCCTGCGCACCGGGATTAGAGAGCAGCCCGGGCGCAGCCATGAAGACCCGGAGCAGTCAAAAATGAGTTGAAAAAAAAAAAAGACAATCTGTTGGCAAACTAGGCAAGCGGTGATTTGTCCTCACAACTAGACTGCCACTGCCTCAAGGCAGAGTCGATTTCTCACATGTGGATCTCTGTGGTTCAAACCCACAGGCCTGCAGTAGGTAATCAAGGACTGGCTGGCAGCTTCTCCTGGCTCTAAGCTGCCTTTTCCTGCACTTTTCAGCTGGAGAAGCTGATGCAAGGCTTCCAAACCCAGGCTTCCAGTCACACCATGAGTTACAGAGTTAGTCACATGCTGGGGAGTGTTGTCCTGAGGGTGGAGTACTTTCACTCATGGCTAATACTTCTTAATTTTGGGCTGGTGCACTGGGATGACCCAGAGGGATAGTACGGAGAGGGAGGTGGAAGGGGGGTCCAGGATGGGGAACACGTGTACACCCGTGGCGGATTCATGTTGATGTATGGCAAAACCAATACAATATTATAAAGTAATTAGTCTCCAATTAAAATAAATAAATTTATATTTAAAGAAAAATGGAGAAACTAATTGACCAACACAAAAATGACCACCTAAATATTTGCCAAATGAGTTCATGAATGATGACTGTCACTAATGTAAGAAACTCACTAATGTAAGCATACTGAGAATGAGTTCAGGAACGATACAAAATATATAGCAATACCAAAAGGTCCAGGTTTACTGATTAGACTGCCCAATAAATAGAAAGAAACCTTTCACATAAGCCAGTCTCCAAGATACATAATAGTATTCCACACACTCATTCCAAAACACACCATGAAGCCTTCTGCTAATTATTCCCAACTCCCCCAAAGGTAACAAGAACATGAATGCCTATCAGTAGTAGATCTTTTCTACAAAGTTGTCCTTGCAAATACTAATGGGGGGTAGGAAGTGGTGGGGGGGGGACAAACCAATTTTTTAAAGTTTATGAGGAAAACCAGTGAGAAAATTGCAAGAATTAAGTAGAACATATGGCAAAGAATCTGAACAATATAAAAAGTAATTTTAAATGGATATTAAATAAGAAAAAATGCTTCAGTCGCACTTGCATTAAAAATACTTGTTAAACCAAAAAAAACTGTAATTGTAGGCAATTTGATCTTTTAAAATGATTCAGTATTCAATGCTGGAGCAGTTCAATGAGTCAGACACAGTCTGCAAATCAACTTGGAAATGGGTTCAATTCTGAAACACTATTTGGCAAAATGTCTCAGGAACCTTGGTTCACATTCTTTGACACAGTAATTTTCAACTTCTAGGAAATATTTCAGAATGTCAACTAATACCTTTCCACAAAGATTTTCATGCCAGCATTGTGTTTAATAAAGAAAATTTAGAGTTCATAAGTATCCAACAATAAAGGAAGTATTAATAAAATTCCTTCTAAATTATATTTATGGGGAATTTTTATAAGGCTATTTTATGATGTTTTCATGATAAAAGATTAAAGGTATTATTTCATATTGAATACATGTAAAAATTTTCAATTATGTAACATCTACAAGACAAAACACCAGAAAGTGTAAGGTATAGTAGTATTTCTTGGAGTCTTTGGGTCTTTCGGGTGATTGATTTTCTTCTTTAAGCCTTCATATGTGTTTTCCAGCTTCCCTAGTGTCCATAAAGAATCTGCCTCCAATGCAGGAAACCTGAGTTTGATCCCTGGATCAGGTAGATCCCCTGGAGAAGGAAAAGGCAACCACTCCAGTATTCTTACCTGGGAAACTCCACAGACAGAAGAGGCTGGTGGGCTGCAGTCCATAGGGTTTCAGAGTCAGACAGGACTTAGAGACTAACCCATTACCAATGTAAATATCAGAGAAAAAGACATTCCTTTAATAGTGACATTTCGCATTTCAAAATCTCAAAGGAATGTCTTTTTCTTCATGGCACTCTGAACAGCTTTAAAATGCTGAAGTTTCGAGCTATTGAACTGCAAATTGTGAAAGGAGCCACAGACTCAGCCTCCTCCTTCCCCTCCTCCATCCATCCCTGTCCAGTCTATTCCTCCCAGGTCACTTCTGGTCAGTTCAGCCCCACACAGCTTGCTCCTTGGCTCTGAAGCGCTTGCTCTGATTCACTTTGTTTCTTGGTAAATATCAGGTTCCTTTAAAGTCATTCAGTAAACCAAGCACCTCCTCCAGGAGGACTATGAGCTAGATACTTGCCCATCAGAAGGCAGCACCAGAAAAATCCCTACACTCAGCCTCCTCCCATTTCCCCAGACACCTCTCCATCTCAATTGCCTCTTCCCCATCCCTCCACCAGCAGCCCACAACCATCTTGTCACTGGGGTGATTCTTAACAAGCCCCCCACCTCCTGTATCCTATGTTGTATTCCATCTCCACTCTCTGATGGAGTTGTCTTTCTGAAATGAAAATCTGATTAATACACAATTAATCCCACAATGGCACCCTACTCCAGTACTCTTGCCTGGAAAAGCCCATGGTTGGAGGAGCCTGGTGGGCTGCAGTCCATGGGGTCGCTAAGAGTCAGACATGACTGAGTGACTTCACTTTCACTTTTCACTTTCATGCATTGGAGAAGGAAATGGCAAGCCACTCCAGTATTCTTGCCTGGAGAATCCCAGGGATGGGGGAGCCTGGCGGGCTGCCGTCTATGGGGTCGCACAGAGTCGGACACAACTGAAGTGACTTAGCAGCAGCAGTAGCAGCAGCAACCCTGCAGAGACATCACTTTGCCAACAAAGGTCTGTATAGTCAAAGCTATGGTTTTTCCAGTAGTCATGTATGGATGTGAGAGTTGGTCCATAAAGAAGGCTGAGCACCGAAGAGTTGATGCTTTGAAACTGTGGTGCTAGAGGTACTTGAGAGTCCCTTGGACCACAAGGAGAACAAACCAGTCAATCCTAAAGGAAATCAACCTTGAATACTCATTGGAAGAACTGATGCTGAAGCTGAAGCTCCAATACTTGAGCCACCTGATATGAAGAACTGACTCAGTGGAAAAGACCCTGATGCTGGAAAAGATTGAAGGCAGGAGGAGAAGGGGATGATAGAGGATGAGATGGTTGGATGGCATTACCAACTCAATGGACATGAGTTTGAGCCAACTCTTGGACAAGGACAGGGAAGCCTGGCATGCTGCAGTCCATGGGGTTGCAAAGAGTTGGACACAACTTAGTGACTGAACAAAAAACAAACCCTGCTTAAAACCCCTCAACGCCCCTCATCCTACTCTCTGGTTCCACCACCTCTACCCTTAAGATAAATTCTAAACTCTTAAACGTGGCTGCATGACTGGCCCTTCCCAACCTCTCCAGCTTCACTGGTAACTCCTCATTTATTCAAGAGATATTGCTCCATCAGTTCAGGTGGATCACCTTCTGTGTCAGGCACTGCATTGGGTGCCGCAAAAGAGAAAGGCATGGAAGTCAGCTTTCCCTGAAGCTGTTTTCTGTCCTTGCTCCTCTGAATGTGCTACTTGGGCCAGCGGCATTGGCAGCACCTGGAACAGAATCTCAGGCCCTTTGGTAGACCTATCTGAATAGAAATATATTTGATCTGTAGGTGATTTCATATATGCATCAAAGTCTGAGGAGCGCTGTTCTGTGTCTCTTCAAACTTCAGCACTCCCTCACTGCTGTTGTCTACACATTCCTTTCATCAGCCTGGGATATTCCCCGCCCTTCTCTCTGCCTAACTCAGCACTACCCTTTGGGTTCTGCATGAATTTCCCACCTGTTAGGAAGATTTCCCTCCCTGACCGCCTATGTTGGGAGTGAAGAGACAATCCCCAGGTGTGCCGCTATCAAAACACTTATAGCTCTAAACTATGGTTGCTGCCCCTGACTACTGCAAACACTGTAAGAGCTGAGGCTGCGTCTGTCTTTTCAAAACTGCATTCCTAGGAACAAGCCCAGCATCTAACAGAGTATAGGCAGACCTCACTTTATTGTGCTTCACAGACACTGTATTTTTTTTTAACAAGTTGAAAGTTTGTGACAACCAACATTGAGCAAGTCTATTGGTGCCATTTTTTGAACAGCATTTGCTCACTTCATGTCTCTGTGTCATATTTTGGTAATTTTTTTGCAGGATTTCAAACCACCTACCAGCAAAAAGATTACAACTCACTGAAGGCACAGATGATGATTAGCAATTTTTAGCAATAAATTAGTTAATTTTAAAGAAGGCATATTAATTTTTTTAGATATAATACTACTGCACACTTAATAAACAGTTATGTTTACAGTTATAGTGTAAACATAACTTTTACATGCACTGGGAAATCAAAATTTGTGGAATGGGACCTACAATATCTCTGTGGTATATTTTAGTTGGTCATTAAGAAGCTGTTGGAAAAAAAGCACAGAATTTGGTGCAACTGTAAAATTCCCAAGCTTAAAAAATAATTAAAAAAAATTTTTTTTAATTAAAAAAATAATAATTTAAAGTTTTTAAATTCCTCAAGAGAGGGTAGGATTTGGAGGAGTTGCAGCAAAGAACAGAATCCTAGGAAGAAGCCAACACTATCTGTGTCCATTTCTGCCCCATGTTGAATGCAGAGTTCCAAAGAATAGCAAACAGAGATAGGAAAGCCTTCCTCAGTGATCAATGCAAAGAAACAGAGAAAAACAATAGAATGGGAAAGAATAGAGATCTCTTCAAGAGAAGTAGAGATACCAAGGGAAAATTTCATGCAAAGATGGGCACAATAAAGGACGGAAATGGTATGGACCTAACAGAAGCAGAAGACACTAAGAAGAGGTGGCAAGAATACATGGAAGACCTGTACAAAAAAGATCTTCATGACCCAAATACCTACAATGGTGTGATCATTCACCTAGAGCCAGACATTCTGGGATGTGAAGTCAAGTGGGCCTTAGAAAGCATCACTACTAACAAAGTAGTAGTGGAGGTGATGGAATTGAGCTGAGCTATTTCAAATCCTAAAAGATGATGCTGTGAAAGTGCTGCACTCAATATGCCAGCAAATCTGGAAAACTCAGCAGTGGCCACAGGACTGGAAAAGGTCAGTTTTCATTCCAATCCCAAAGAAAGGCAATGCCAAAGAATGCTCAAACTACTGCACAATTGCACTCATCTCACATGCTGGAAAAGTAATGCTCAAAATTTTCCAAGCCAGGCTTCAGCAATACGTGAACCGTGAACTCCCTGATGTTCAAGCTGGTTTTAGAAAAGGCAGAGGAACCAGAGATCAAATTGCCAACAACTGCTGAATCATAGAAAAATCAAGAGAGTTCCAGAAAAAACATCTACTTTTGCTTTATTGACTATGCCAAAGCCTTTGACTGTGGATCACAACCAANTTTAGAAAAGGCAGAGGAACCAGAGATCAAATTGCCAACAACTGCTGAATCATAGAAAAATCAAGAGAGTTCCAGAAAAAACATCTACTTTTGCTTTATTGACTATGCCAAAGCCTTTGACTGTGGATCACAACCAACTGTGGAAAATTCAGAAAGAGATGGGAATACCAGACCACCTGACCTGCCTCCTGAGAAATCTGTATACAGGTGAAGAAGCAACAGTTACAACTGGACATGGAACAACAGACTGGTTCCAAATTGAGAAAGGAGTACGTCAAGGCTGTATATTGTCACCCTGCTTATTTAACTTATATACAGAATACATTATGCAAAATGCCAGGCTGGATGAAGCACAAGCTGGAATCAAGATTGCCAGGAGAAATACCAATAACCTCACATATGCAAATCATACCACCCTTATGGCAGAAAGTGAAGAAGAACTAAACAGCCTCATGATGAAAGTGAAAGAAGAGAGTGAAAAGGTTGGTATGAAACTCAACATTTAGAAAACTAAGATCATGGCATCTGGTCCCATCACTTCATGGCAAACAGATGGGGAAACAGTGACAGATGTTTATTTTGGGGGGCTCCAAAATCATTGCAGATGGTGATTGCAGCCATGAAATTAAAAGACACTTTCTCCTTGGAAGAAAAGCTATGACCAACAGCATATTTAAAAGCAGAGACATTACTTTACCAACAAAGGTCCGTCTAGTTCAAGCTATGGTTTTTTCAGTAGTCATGAATGGATGTGAGAGTTTGACTATAAAGAAAGCTGAGCACTGAAGAATTGATGCTTTTAAACTGTGGTGTTGGAGAAGACTCTTGAAAGTCTCTGGACTGCAAGGAGACCCAACCAGTCAATCCTAAAGAAAATCAGTCCTGAATATTCATTGGATGGACTGATACTAAAGCTGAAACTCCAATACTTTGGCCACCTGATGCGAACAACTGACTCCTTGGAAAAGACCCTGATGCTGGGAAAGATTGAAGGTGGGAGGAGAAGGGGAAGACAGAAGATAAGATGGCTGGATGGCATCACTGACATGATGGACATGAGTTTGAGTAGGCTCTGGGAGTTGGTGATGGACAGGGAAGAGTGGCGCGCTGCAGTTCAGAGTCGCAAAGAGTCGGACATAACTGAGCGACTGAACTAAACTGAGCCTTGAACAAAACCCCTGCAAACGCACTGGACATCCTTGTGTAAATCAGGAAGAGAAGTTCACCCCTCAGCACAGGTGCAGTTTTAGGTCTGGATGCACTGAAGACTCAGCAAACTGCTTTCCAGTTGTCCCCTATGCAGGGTTGCATCATCATATGTGGTGGTCCTGCCCTGTGCCTCCACTAAATCTAAACCAGTCTGGAGAGAATGGCCCTAGGGAAGCACTGGAAACCAGGTCCTGGCTGTGCATGACGTTGGGTGAGGAATTTACCTTCTTATACAATGGAGATGACATCCACCATGCCCATCTCACTGGGCTTAGAGAATCAACACTTTTAAATAGAGTGGAGTCATACCTTCCACTGAGTGTATTTTCTAAAATTAAAGGGTAAGGTAAAAGTTTCATAGGACCTCAATCACCCTTGAGAATACCTCCATATCATCCATGAAGTAGAGTCCATGCCCAGGCTGACATGCCACTCCAGGGACTGGCACGTCTCTCTCAGTAAGCCCAGCACAACCTCTAGGGAGGGGAGAGATGCTAATAATTTGGTAAAAACATGAGCTGCACTGACCTGCTTCCATGCATAGCCCATGTCTGCCTAAAGTACAGAAACAGAAAGATCAGAATCATCTTTAGTGTAGGATTGGGGTATGTGTCCACTGAAGACAACAGCAAGTAGAATCGCTAACTTGGTTTTAATTTCGTATCCCTCTCTTTCTCTTTAGTGCCAACATGTATAGTGGACTTTGAGCAAGTTAAATGCATCGTCTAATGAAGCGTGAAAACTCTGAAGCAAAATATAAACGCAGGACATTGTCTTTGTGATCTATGCTATGTATATCTGTGCTTGGTCGTTCACTCATGTCCAACTTTTTGTGACCCCATGGACAGTAGCCTGCCAGGCTTCTCTGTCCGTGGGATTCTCCAGGCAAGAATACCGGAGTGGGTTGCCATTTCCTACTCCAAGGGGTCTTCCCGACCCAGGGATCAAACCTACATCTGTTGTATCTCCTGCACTGGCAGGTGGGTTCTTTACTACTAGCGCCACACGGGATCCCAATTTAGTATTCTGTGATGTGAGGAAATCTATGCTGTTCAGGACACAACGCTGCCAGTGTGGGAAACCTTTAAGTCACTCCCTTATTTCGGGGCACACAGGCAGAGTCCCCTCTTCCATGAGAAGGCACTGCTGGCGTGCTCCTGGGAAGAGCTGTGGTTTCGAGCTGTGTTCCCGTAGAGGAAGGGCTGGCATAGAGCCGGGCACCATCTTTCACTTCATTCCTCTCAACCCTGTTTGGCAAAATGTCTCAGGACAGCAACTAGGGGAGGTACAGGGTAGGAACTGGGCCTACTGGCTGAGGGGGTGAAATGAGCAAGGTAGCAGCTCTAGAGAGAAATCATGGGACCAGCCCTCACAGAGTCGCTGATGCTCAAAGATGACCTCTCAGCTCGGGATCTGCACCTGCCACCCAGGAAAGAGTCCTCTCAGTTGTGTGCTCTATGACTCCAGGCTGAAAAAAAGCCCCAGGTCCTTCTGGAGAAAAGCCACATGTGCCCTTTGCTTTCCAGAGTGAAACACATCACCCTGAATGCCACCAAAATAAACACGTTTCCTCCAGCGCCTCCTGGGCCACTCTGGACATCTTCTAGTGAACCAACAACCTACCTAGTTCAATCTTATATATAAAGAACAGGATTCTTTACAAACCAAATAGTGTCTTAAAAACAGAAAGCACCCTTCAGCACATCTGCACCTTGTTACTGCCATGTCTCCGTATGGCCCACTTTTCATACTCATAATTAATCTCCACTCACTAGGAAAGTTCTAAGAGAAAAGTAAAGTTTTATAGTTGTGTATGCCTACTGACCTAGATTCTTCATTACTATACTTTTAGAAGTGATTATAGAGAAAACAAATATAAATTAACAATACAAACACTATGACTATTAATACTGTCACTTGCAGAAAACTGGGGTCACCAGGGAAACAAAATTTTATTCAGAAATTCTTAATTGGGCAATCAACTGATAATACCTGCTGTGCTAAGCGCTACAGGGAGATAGATATGAAGGTGAACTGGACAGAGAATCTGACCTACCTCCTCTCTCGCAGCATAAGCCAGCAACTCATCATAAGAAAATCAATAGGAAAAACACTAACTCTTGGCAGAAAAGACATCAAGAAGTCTTAACTGGTTAGTGAGAAGTACAAACGCTCCTGTGCAGAACTGGAACTCATCAGTCCATACCACTTAGTCCAATGTACACAATGGCTTCAAGCCACAACATTTAGCTGATGAGAGAAAAGAAAACCCAAGACAGCAATAGAGAAAGAGTAGCTATACTCTTCCAAGCACATCAAGGTATGATTCCGAATGTTCTGAATACTCACTGTTCTTCTTGTACATCAGAATTTCAAAGGAATTCATCTCATAGTTCTCAAAGGTTTGTCGCACTTTTTCAACGGTATCTTTATCGGTCAGCTCCCCGTACATAAAACTGCAAAGCAACCAAAGAGCCTGAGTTAGATGAGCAAGTATTTGTTATTCTTCAAGCATCTGTTGAACACCTGCTATATACCCAGCACTGTGCTATGCACTGTGAAACACACATACACTCACACTGAAAACATGTGTGCCATCAGAAGAGATTTACTAACTGAAAGGGGATCAACACTCCATCACCATCTCCCTCCCAAAAAACTAATGGTCTAATAGGAGAGACACACTAGAAAACAGCGATCTAAACAGCAGATTAGAAAACAGTACAACCCTACACAGGAATTACAACACAAGCAGTAGACACAGAGCACCGACTGGTCAGACAGGCTTGCCAGAGGCGAGGAGAAATGAGATCTAAAGAGCAGGTGGAAATTAGCTGAGAAAGGGAGTGAAAAGAACGTTCTAGGCAAAAAAGGAGCATTGCAAAGGTACAGGGGTGAGAGGGAGGTTAATCCTGGAACCTGAATATGGTTCAGGCCAGTATGCCTGGGATGTAGATACTGTTTGCAACTGATAATATACAGAAGTAAGCAGGTGTCAGGCCATGGAAGAGACCATGGCATTATAGACCAGGTGAAATAATCTAAACTTTATCCCCAAAACAAGGCAGAGAGAGCCACTGGAGGATTTCAAGCAAAGGAGTTGCATAATCAAATCTGCATTTTAGAAATACAACTCTGGGAGACTTCCTGAGAAGGACAGCAGAATAAATTTGGACTACAGATTTTTTTTTCCTCTCCTAATTCCCAACAAAATAAACAAGCGAATAGGAAAAAAAAATCACAAAAAGTTACCAATCAAACAAGAAAAAGGGTGCAATTTGATGCTCTAAGCAAGATATAGCTAAGGGAAGAAAAGAAGATTCAGCAAGTCAGCCACTGTCTTTGCCCACTCCCACTAAAAAAGAAAACAGAGAACTGGGTTCAAAAAATCAAGATGATAAAATTCTATAAATTCTTCCTAATTTCCATACTCCTCGCATTTGGAGAAAACTAAACCAAAAGGGTCAATAGGTTTAAAAAAGGTTAGTAAGGGCTACCTTGGTGACTCAGATGGTAAAGAATCTCCCTGCAATGCAGGAGACCCAGGTTTGATCCCTGGGTCAGGAAAGCCCCCTGGAAAAGGGAACAACAACCCACTCCAAGTGTTCTTGCCTGGAGAATTCCATGGACAGAGGAGTCTGCAGGCTACAGTCCATGGGGCCAGAAAGAGTTGGACATGACTGAGCAACTAAGACTTTTACTTTTCATTCTCCACATTTGGAGAGAAGTAAACTAATAAGAGTTAATAAGCAGCATGAAAAAAAAATTAGGAAAAACTCAGCAGTAGAAGCTCCTGTCTAGTAATACTGACTCTCTGTGAGGCAGTAACTGCCAGGACCATCCACTTACTTGGCCCTCACACTGAATATGGTCTGAAGACCAAGGTTTATTACTCTAGGAATCGGTTATGCCCCCTCCCAACAACTTGGTAGAGTGAACCACGGCACAGGACACTAACAGAATGCAAGAGAAGAAAAGCCATCCGTCAATGGGGCTGCAAAGGCCAGTCCTCCAACAAGGCTGCCAGTGGACCCTGTGAGCACGTCCCCCCTCCAGGCCTTCAGGTGACGCCAACAAGGAAGAATGGCCACACTCAGCCCGCAAGGCTTAGGTGACGCAGAAGCCGCGGCATGGGTTCCCCAACAATACACAACCCATCTCCTAAAATTGTGCACACCTAGCTGTGCAACCTAGCTTTTTCTTGGTGACTTGAGTCATAGAATCAAAGAATTTCAGAGCTAACAAGAACCTCAGAAGTTAGGAAGCACGGTTCCTAAGCCACTAAGTCAATCATCTATAGTCCCCTGTGTGCGCATCTCATGTAAGGCGCTGCCCTGGAGCTGTATTCTTCAACTATGAATCAGGAAAAGAGACAACCACACTTGGTGAATTACCTTTAAAAAGAAGGATAGATCAAAACTAAATTAGCCGTGCCTGAGAACAAGAGGATTTCTTTCTCTTCCGAAGTAAAAACTTATGCTCTATTACCATTTCACTTAGCCAGTTGCTCAAAGGCCTTTTTAGCTTCCTCCCACTTTCCCTTTCTGAATGGATTTGCTAGATAAGTGACCTCCATTTAAGTGATGCGATGGTATACAGGCTGGCAATTTCCTTCACAAGGTAAAATCAACCCATGCTAAATGGAGTCTTCACACAAATGAAGTTCTGTCATTACATCCAGCTTTCCCTATTCTACGTGCTTTTTCAGGCTGAAGTTCAGTGGTAGATACAAGTTTCCTTTCTTTGGACATTAGATTTCAGGTGCCTGTGATGCAGGAAATAATCCAAAGGCCCCTGAGCTATTAGGGATGTAGCTAACACAGGGCATGCTACCTTTCCTGCTAGAAAAGGGACACCTTCAGAGAAATAAGTAAGTTTCTTAGTTAAAACTTACTAAGTTTTCTTATCTGCATAAAAATTATTCAGTACTCTTATCTGATTTTCTTAAAGTGTTTGATGATAGTCAATAAGAAGCAAGATAGGTAAGGAAAGATTGCTCAAGCCACACTAGAAAGCGAAGCTCACTCTCCCAACGTGTTCAGATTGTGTTTGTACACATACAGATGAACACATAGACAGAGGCACACAGATACCTCAGAGGATAAGAGCACACCAAGAATGTAAGAGAATTCTACTCTAACACTTGAGTCATCATTTCTAAAACTTTGAGGGAAGCTTAAACTTTCCATTTCCCAGTCCCCAAAACCTAGGATTTAAGAAAATGACAATATTTTCAAAGCATTTAATACTTTTCACCAAATGAGTTACTTGGCTGATTTAATACAAAGAATATGCAACTTCTGAGAACCAAAGACTATGCCAGGGTTGAACGGGTTTATCCACCCTTTGGAGATGAGTTCATTTTTGGATCTAGTACGTTTAGGAAGAACTTCCTGTGTGGCTCAGCAGTAAAGAATTCACCTGCCAATGCAGGAGATGTGGGTTCAATCCCTGGGTCGGGAAGATCCCCTGAAGGAGGGCATGGCAACCTGCTCTAGTGTTCTTGTTGGAGAATTTCATGGACAGAGGAGCTTAGCGGGCTATAGTCCATGGGGGTGGCAAAGAGTCAGAGATGACTGAAGCAACTAAGAAGGCACAGCACACAGGTTTAGGAAAATGATTCCACTGCATGCAAACACCACTGAAGACAGTCGACCTTGAGGAAGGCAAAGAGCGAGAAGAGCAAAAGGCTATGGAGCCAAGACCTTGCTGAGGCAGCACAGGGTGTGGGCCACAGGCTCCACTCAGCACCTCGAAGATGCTCTAAAAGAGCTTTTCTAGTGACACAGCCTGAGGGCACTACTTGGCTGGTAACCCTGTCAAATACCCAAGCTGCATGGCGCCCTTCACTTGTGTCTTTGAATCAGTGATCAAAGACGATGTGACAACAGCAAGGCAGCAAAACATGGTCTCTTCACTTTTTCTGATGAAAAGCCTGATGAGCACGGCCCAGGTCTCCAAAATGGTATTTATTCTTCAAAAATGGCTAGATAGGGACTTCTCTGGTGGTCCAGTGGTCAAAGCTCCACACTTAAAATGCAGGGAGTACAGGGTCAATCCCTGATCAGGGAACTAGGATCCCATATGCCACTTGATGTGGCCAAAGAATAAAAAAAAATTTTAATGACCATATATTTTTAAAATTAATTTAATGACCTAAATTTTTATTTCACCTTCATTTGACTTCATTTAATCTTCTAATTTTCACATAATTTCCATCTAAAACCTCAAACTTTTGAGTTGACGTTTTACTGATAAAATGATTTTCCTGAGTTTTTCTAGGTTCTCCCTCATCTCACTGACTGTAAATTCATTCGTTGTAGAGACCATGTTCTAGGCCTTCTTTCATTCTCCCAGGACAGTGTGTGAACTGGAGACGACAGTGTGCCAAGTATTCCTGAGTGTGCTTGGTCGCTCAGTCGTGTTTGACTCTTTGCAACCCTTTGGATTGTAGCCCTCCAGGTTCCTCTGTCCACTGGACTTCTTAAGGAAGAGTACTGGAGTGGGTTGCCATCTCCTCCTCCAGAGGATCTTCCTGACCTAGGGATCAAATCTGTATCTCCTGTGTCTCCTGCGTTGGCAGGCAGATTCTTTACCACTTGTGCCACCTGGGAAGTACATTCCTGAATGAAACTGCTTGAAAGGAAATTCCCAAGTTGAGTATGCTATTTTCTTTTTCCAAAAAGATACCACGAAAGAGTGTTCAACAGGACAAGCCCAAACATAAATACCTGCAGGTACTGCTTTTTTGCATCACTTCCGCCCTGTGATAGCCAGACAGCTTGCAAAATCCATCATTGCTGTACACGATAGGCCAGTCCACTATCTGGGCATTCCCCAACACAAAGTTAGTATCTGTTGAAAAGAAAAAAAGAAGGAGAAGAAGAGGGCACATGAGGCAAGACATATTGAGACTCAGTGAGGACCTAAACAATAACCAATCCAGGTATTTTTTGTTTCCCCCCAAAATAGTCTCTTGAAGAGGAAACTGGCCCTCTGAAGAACACAGAAGAACAGAGCTCTAAGACTGAATATTTGGAAAGCAAATGCTGAGGTTCAGTTTAGTTCAGTTCAGTTGCTCAGTCGTGTCCGATTCTTTGTGACCCCCGTGAACTGCAGCATGCCAGGCTTCCCTGTCCATCATCAACTCCCAGAGCTTGCTCAAACTCATGTCCATTGAGTCGGTGATGTCAACCAACCGTTTCATCCTCTGTCATCCCCTTTTCCTCCTGCCTTCAATCTTTCCCAGCATCACGGTCTTTTCCAGTGAGTTACTTCTTTGCATCACGCGGCCAGAGTATTGGAGTTTCAGCTTCAGCATCAGCCCTTCCAAAGACTATTCAAGACTAATCTCCTTTAGGATGGACTGGTTTGATCTCCTTGCAGTCCAAGTGATTGCCAGGAGTCTTCTCCAACACCACAGTTCAAAAGCATCAATTTTTCGGCACTCAGCTTTCTTTCCAGTCCAACACTCACATCCATACATGACTACTGGAAAAACCATAGCTTTGACTAGACAGATTTTTGTCGCCAAAGTAATGTACTCTAAAGGAAGCATGCTTAGCCAATCAACCAACGTTTCCTGCAGAAATCCACTGATTTCCATACGACATATTCAAGTCCTAATTTTTCATCTCAGTGAGAGTATGCTAACATGGAGCTAGCGAGAAACTGAAATTAATTTCTTCTGAGTTCCATCCAGCATCTTAGCTTGTCACTCTTTGGGGCAGAAGCGACAGATTGGCCTTATTCACCCTGATTAGCAATTGCCAGTCCATGGAGGAGAAGACCTCCTTAGAGAGGAAAAGGGGACAACAGCAGAATGCCTCCTGGAACACACATATCAGAGACCCTTCTTCTTGGTGAGGAAGTGACTAGCTCCCTCATACTGGGGCTCTGTGGAACCTGATTGAGATGCTGGGCAATGACAAACCTTACTGATTTGAAATCCTGGAGCTACAGAAGGCACAGTTCAGACCTCTTTCATGGAGCACTAGACCACCATTCACTCAAGATGCAGGGATTAAGTAAGCCAGATATGTTTGGTTGTCGGGCATGTTCTCACCACTTTCTACATTTTTAAAGATCAAAAGTCTTCAATACCTTTTGTGCTCAGGAAATCAAGTATTCCTTTTCTCTTTTCAAGACCTTAAGCAAATAACATCCAGAACTTAAATATAATCATTATTTTGGCTTGACGCTTTCCTTTCCACAGAATAATCACCCCTTCCCCACCTCCCCCTACCCAAAAGGAAGCAAAGAACACCCATACAGACCCTTCCTTTGTTGGAAACCAGAGAGGGGTTGTTTATACATATGCTCTATGTGGAGTGGAGTAGTGGTGACATGCAGTGTCTTCGTTTAATTGGGAGGTTAATTTGGCTCTAGTATGTCACTTACAGATTATTCACAATATGGGTAATTATCCTTTCCTATCTATGTGAGAAGGAACAGAGGAAAGGGACACAGGAGGAATAGCTAAATATAGTAAGCTACTCTTTTTTGGTGACATTTGGTTTGTTTACTAACACTTGTAAACATCTGAGAACTTTTAGATTCAAGTGGGCAGTTTAGCTGCCACCAGCTTTGAGAAGCCCCTCTGCAGTGCTCCAGCCACACAGACAGCACACCTGGATACCTGTTCCTTTCTGGTGGTCCAAAAGGTGGTGGTGGTCCACTGTGCCCTCACTATCTGCTGCAGCTCCTGCTGGTGAAAGGTGATGTCTCTGCTGGGTGGTCTCCACCACCAGGAGAGCTGAAAGCTAAAGGGTCGTTAGCAC
>SJYV01023677.1:0-13183 GCA_006410875.1 Neotragus pygmaeus
AAGATCCCCTGGAGAAGGAAAGGCTACCCACTCCAGTATTCTGGCCTGGAGAATTCCATGGACTGTACAGTTAATGGGGTCACAAAGAATCGGACATGACTGAGCAACTTTCACTTCCCTTCACCTCAACACAGCTCAGTGAAATGCACTGTGATCAGGGCCATCATGGGGGATGCATAGGCAACCGTGGGTGGCAGGGATGTCCTCACTGAGATTCAAGGGATGAAGAAGGGATCAAACAGACAAGGTGTGGGTGGAACAGCATCCCAGGTGGAGGGAACAGCATTGGGAGGCAGTGTGAAGAGAGCTGGTCTTCAGTTTCACTCCATCTCTCACATAAACATTCAACTTGCCTGCAAGTCAGTCTGCCCTGAGCCCACCTACTTCTGGGCCATCTCCACAGCCCCTCCCCAACTCAGCCCAGGCATCTCCCACCTGGGCCAGTGCAGTCCTTCCTCGCAGGTCTGCAGGTTGGCACCATCAGACCCCACCATCTCTTCCCCCACATCAGCCAGAGGAGGCTGAAGTCCCCACCAAGCTTGGCCTCAGTCTTTTTTTCTTTAATATTTATTTTCGTTTTGGCTGTGCTAAGTCTCTGTTGCTGCACGTGGGCTTTCTCTGGTGGCGGTGAGTAGGGGCCACTCTCCAGCTGTGGTGGCTTCACTTGTTGCGGAACACGGGCTCTCGGGCACGCAGGCTTCAGTACGTGGGCTCCGGAGCGTGGGCTCATTAGTTGCGGCACATGGGTTTGGTTTCTCCATGGCATGTGAGATCTTTCCGAATCAGGGATCAAAACTGTGTCCCTTGCATTGCAAAGAGGATTCTTAACCACTGGAGCACCAGTGAAGCCTGGCTCCTGTTTGAGCAGCTGCCAGGATCCAGTCCAGCCTGGTGGTACCCTGAAGAGGACCCGCCTTGCCAATCAGATCTGGTTGGCATGGGGGTGGGCAGGTTGCTGGGGCAAGGCCTTTATTGGAGGGATCTGGGGCTTCCCTAATGATTCAGTGAGTAAAGAATCACTTGCAATGTAAGGAGAGACACAGTCAGGTTCAATCCTTGGGTTAGGAAGATCCCCTGGACAAGGTAATGGCAACCCATTCTATTATTCTTGCCTCAAAAATCCCATGGACAGAGGAGCCTCGTGGGCTACAGTTGAAAAGGTTGCAAAGAGTTGGACATGCCTGAGCAACTAAACACACAAGTCCAAGATGGTGGACGAGTCAACTTCCACTAGACACTGAGCCTCAGTACACGCTCACTGTAACACAACAGTAAGCTAAATGACACACCCCAGGTGCCATGACAGTTCCAAGACCGACCATCAAGGTCAAAAAGTGGGCGGTGGCCCAATTCCTGGGAATTCCCACCTCCTTCCCCCAAGTAGCTAGAATGCTCCTCCTGCTTATTAGCCTATGAAATTATCCACCCCTCTAAAAACTGACGAGCCCATCCCCTGGTCCTGGTCTTGCCTTCTGAGATGGCTCCTACTCTGTGGAGTGTGTTCTCTCTAAATAAACCCACTTCTTTCCTATCACCTTGTCTCTCACTGAATTCTTTCTGCGAGGAGGCAGTGAGAATCTGAAGTTCATTAAGTCCTGAGATCAAGTGTGTGATCTCAGTTAAAAGATCGTGGCTTCCCAATCTGAGTTATGTGGTTTTGCTAAGGCAGGGTTCATAGTCCCACCTGGCCCCTGCGTGGAATCAACTCCTACAAGGGCCTGGAGCTTAGTACTGACCACAGCCCTCACAGAGCAGACAAGGAAACAGAGGCTGAGAGGCTGAGAGATTTATCGTGGGTCACACCACGTGACCTGGATTAGAACCTGACTGGTATTTATCTTTTTTTAAAAAATATTTGTTTAAACTTATTTGGCTGCGCTGGGTCTCAGCTGCAGCACACTGGAGCTTCAGTCTTTGTTGCAGGCTCTTTAGTCATAGAAAGGTGAAAGTGAAAGTTGCTCAGTCGTGTCCGACTCTTTGCGACCTCATGGACTATACACAGTTTATGGAGTTCTTCAGGCCAGAATACGGGAGTGGGCAGCCTTTCCCTTCTCCAGGGGATCTTCCCAACCCAGGAATCGAACCCAGGTCTCCTGCATTGCAGGCANTGAGCTCTACTTTACTAGCGTGTGAGATGAGTGCAATTGTCCGATAGTTGAGTATTCTTTGGCATTGCCTTTCTTTGGTATTGGAATGAAAACTGATCTTTTCCAGTCCTGTGGTCACTGCTGAGTTTTCAAAATTTGCTGGCCTGAAGCAGGAGTGATTATCAATACTTGACCTTGGGACTTCCCTGTTAGTCCAGTGGTTAAGACTCCATCTTCCAAGGCATGGGTGTGGGTTCAATTCCTGATTGTGAACTAAGATCTCACATTCTGCATGGTGCAGCCAAAAAAATACTTCCTTGTACTTGATATATGTTTCTCATATTCCAGATAGATTCTAGTCAATCTATGAATTCATGTACAATAGAAACAAACATGTGGAGATCAAACAACATGCTACTGGGGACAATTGGGTCAATGAAGAAATCAAAGAAAAAATTTAAAAATACCCAGAAAAAAGTGGAAATGAAAATACAACCTTCCAAGACATATAGGTTGCAGCAAAAAGAGTTTTAAGAGAGAAGTTTGTAACAGTACAGTCCAAGCTACAGAAATAAGAAAATTTCAAATAAACAATCTAACATTACACCTAAAAATATGGAGAAAGAAGAGCAAACAAGCTCCACAGCGTATAAAATAAAAGAGATAAAGCTCACAGTGGATATAAATGAAATATAAACATCCTCCAAAAAACAAAAGATCAATAAAACTAAGTGCAGGTTCTATGAAAGCATAAACCAAATTGACAAAACATTAGCCAGATTCTCCAAGAAAGAGAGCTAAAGCTCAAATGAATAAAAGTAGAAATAAAAAAACGTTATAACTACTATCAGAAATACAAAGGATCTTAAGATCCTGCCTTTAAAAATGATATGCCAATGAATTAGATGACCTAGAAAAAAAATGGATAAATTCCTAGAAACATGCTGTCATCTATAGCAATCATGAAAAAATAGAAAATCTAAATAGGCTGATTACTAATTAGGAGATTGAATGAGTAACCAAAACTTCTGCCCCCGAATAAAATTCAAGGACAAGATGGCTTCCCTGGTAAATTCTACCAGACATACAAAAAGAGTTAACACTTATCCTTCTCAAACTCTTTAAAAAAAATGGAATAGGAAGTGAAACTTTCAAACTCACTCAGACTTATCCCGATACCAAAACAAGACAAAAAAAAAAATCCATAAAAGAGAAAGTTATAGCCAATATTCCCATGACATAGATGTAAAAATGATCAGTAAGTTCAGTTGCTCAGTCATGTGTGTCTCTGCAACCCCATGGACTGCAGCATGACTGTCCATCACCAACTCCTGGAGCTTGCTAAAACTCGTGTCCATCGAGTCAGTGAAGCCATCTAACCATCTCATCTTCTGTCGTCCCCTTTTCCTCCCACCTTCAATCTTTCTTAGCATCAGGGTCTTTTTCAATGAGTCTTTGCATTAAGTGGCCAAAGTATTGGAGTTTCAGCTTCAACATCAGTCCTTCCAGTGAATATTCAGGACTGATTTCCTTTAGGATGGATTGCTTGGCTCTCCTTGTAGTTCAATGGACACTCAAGAGTCTTCTCCAACACCACAGTTAAAAAGCATCAACTCTTTGGTGCTCAGCTTTCTTTATACTCCAACTCTCACATCCATACATTACTAATAGAAAAACCACAGCTTTGACTAGATGGACCTTTGTTGGCAAAGTAAAGTCTCTGCTTTTTAAAAAAGTTATTTTATTTTTGTTGAAGGATAAATGCTTTATAGTATTTTGCTGTTTTCTGTCAAACCTCAGTGTGAATCAGCCATAGGTATACACATATCCCCTCCCTTTTGAAACTTCCCCCATCTCCCTCCCCACCCCAGCCTTCTAGGTTGATACAGAGCCCATTTGAGTTTCCTGAGCCACATAGCAAATTCCTCTTGGTTATCTATTTTACATATGGTAATGTAAGTTCCCATGTTACTCTTTCATACACCTCACCCTCTCCTCCCCTCTCCCCATGTTGATAAGTCTATTCTCTATGTCTGTTTCTCCATTGTTGCCCTGTAAATAAATTCTTCATAACATTTTCCTATATTCCATATATATGTGTTAAAATATGGTTTTTATCCTTCTCTTTCTGATCACTTCACTCTGTATAGTAGGTTCTAAGTTCACCCAACTCATTAGAACTGACTCAGTGCTGTCTAGGTTGGTCATAGCTTTTCTTCCAAAAAGCAAATGTCTTTTAATTTCATGGCTGCAGTCACCATCTGCAGTGATTTTGGAGTGCAGAAAAATAAAGGCCATCACTCTTTCCATTGTTTCCCCATCTATTTGCCATGAAAGGATGGATGGGACAAGATGCCATGATCTTTGTTTTTTGAATGCTGAGTTTTAAGTCAACTCTTTAACTCTCCTCTTTCACTTTCATCAAGAAGCTCCTTAGTTGTTCTTCACTTTCGGCCGTAGGGTGGTGTCGTCTGCATATCTGAGGTTACTGATATTTCTCCTGGCAATCTTGATTCCAACTTTGCTTCATCCAACCCAGCATTTTGCATGACGTACTCTGCATATAATTTAAATAAGCAGAGTGACACTATACAGCCTTGACGTACTCCTTTCCCAATTTGGAACCAGTCTGTTGTCTCGTATCCAGTTCTGTTTCTTCTTAACCTCTTTACAGGTTTCTCAGGAGGCAGATCAGATGGCCTGATACTCCCATCCCTTGAAGAGTTTTCCAGTTTGTGGTGATCCGCACAGTCAAAGGCTTTGGCGTAGTCAATAAAGCAGAAGTAGATGTTTTTCTGAAACTCTCTTGCTTTTTTGATGATCCAACGGATGTTGGAAATTTGATCTTTGGTTCCTCTGCCTTTTCTAAATCCAGTTTGAACATCTGGAAGTTCATGATTCATGTACTGTTGAAACCTTGCTTCGAGAAGTTTGAGCATTACTTAGCTAGCATGTGAGATGAGTGCAATTGTGCAATAGTTTGAGCATTCTTTGGCATTGCCTTTCTTTGGGACTGGAATAAAAACTGACCTTTTCCAGTCCTGTGGCCACTGCTGAGTTTTCCAAATTTGCTGGCATATTGAGTGCAACACTTTTACAGCATCATATTTTAGTGTTTAAAATAGCTCAACTGGAATTCCATCACCTCCACTAGCTTTGTTCATGGTGATGCTTCCTAAGGCCCACTTGACTTCAAAGGATGTCTGGCTCTAGGTGAGTGATCAGAACATCATGGTTATCTGGGTCATTAAGATCTTTTTTGTATGGTTCTTCTCTGCATTCTTGTCACCTCTTCTTAATATCTTCTGCTTCTGTTAGGTCCATACCATTTATGTCCTTTATTGAGCCCATCTTTGCATAAAATATTCCCTTGGTATCTCTAATTTTCTTGAGATCTCTAGTCTTTCCCATTTTATTTTTTTCTGCTGTTTCTTTGCATTTATAACTGAGGAAGACTTTCCTATCTCTCCTTACTATTCTTTGGAACTCTGCATTCAAATAGGTATATCTTTCCTTTTCTCCTTTTTGTTTAGCTTCTCTTCATTACTTAGCTATTTGTAAGGCCTCTTCAGACAGCCATTTTGCCTTTTTTCATTTCTTTTCCTTGGGGATGGTCTTGATCATTGCCTCCTGTATAATATCACAAACCTCTGTCTGTAGTTCTTTAGGCAGTCTGTCAGATCTAATCCCTTGAATCTATTTGTCACTTCCACTGTATAATCATGAGGGATTTGATTTGGGTCATACCTGAAAGATTTAGTGGTTTTCCCTATTTTCTTCAATTTAAGTCAAATTTGGCAATAAGGCATTCATGATCTGAGCCACAGTCAGGTCCCAGTATTGTTTTTGATGACTGTATAGAGCTTCTCCACCTTTGGCTTCAATAATATAATCAGTCTGATTTCAGTATTGACCATCTGGTGATGTCCATGTGTAGAGTCTTCTCTTGTGATATTGGAAGTATATTAGTAATATTATACTACTAACATACAGAGTATATTAGTAAATCAAGTTCAGCAATATCTTAAAAGGATTGTATAGCATGATTAAGTTGGATTTATCCCAGGAATGCAAGGATGTTTCAATGTCTGTAAATCAATCAATGTGATATATCGCTTAGCAAATTGAAGTTTAAAAATCACATGACCATCTCAGTTGTTGTGGGAAAAGATTTTGACAATTTCAAGATAGATTTATAATAAAACTCAGCAGAGTGTATATAGATGTAAGGTACATCAATGCAGTAAAAATCTTATTGACAAATCCACAACTAACATCATACTCCATCCACAACAAATAGCTAAAAGTGTTTCCTCTGAAATGATAAATGTCCAGAAGATAAGAATGACCATTGCTGCCATTGATATTGGATGTTCTAGCCACAGTTATTAGGCAAGGAAAAGAAATAAGTGCTTTCCAAATTGGAAAGGAGAAAGTAAATCTGTTACTTTTTGCAAGATGATTTGATAATATATGCAGAACTCTACTGAAAAACTATTGGAACTAATAAATGAATTCAATAATGTTGCAAAAAAATCAATATACAGAAATATGTTGTGCTTCTATATACTAATAAAAAATCTGATAGAGTTATTAAGAAAAGAATCCTTTTTACAATGGTAACAAAAAGAGCAAAATATCCAGGAATAAGTTTAACGAAAGAGATGAAAAACCTGTTTTCTGAAACCTGTTAGACATTGATGAAAGAAATTGGAAAAGACAGAAAAGGAAAGATACTCTGTGCTCATGGATTAAATAATTAATACTGTTAAAATGTCTGTGCTATCCTAAGCAATCTACAAAACCTCAATGCAATGCCTATCAAAATTCCCACAGAGTTTTTCCCAGAACTGGAAAAAATTAATTATAAAATATTTATGAATGGAGAAGGAAGTGGCAACCCACTGCAACAATCTTGCCTTTGAAATTCCATGGACAGAGGAGCTTAGGGCTACTTTGCATGAGGTTGCAGATGAGTTAGACAATTTAGTGAGCCACAGGGCATTTTTGAGGGGAGGAAACAGGCCCAGAAAAGTTGAGGCACTAACCAAAGGCCCCAGAACATTTGATAGCAGAACCACAACTATGCCTGAGGACTCCCAGCTCTCAGGCCTCTTGATCTTGCCTCTTTCACCCGATATTCATATGGAAAACTAGAATCTAAAATATGCCTGAGAGCTTCCCTGGTGGCTCAGTGGTAAAAAACCCACCTGTCAATATAGGAGATGCAGGGTCAATCCCTGGTCTGGGAAGATCCTACATGCCACCAAGCAACTAAGCCCATGCGCTATGACTACCGCGCCTGCGCTCTAGAGCCCAGGAGCAGTGACTATGGACACGCAGGCTGCAGCGACTGCAGCCTGTGTGCCGGGGAGGCTGGGCGCTGCAGCGACAGCAGCCACTGCAATAAGTCCATGGCCCACAGCTAGGGAGAAGCCCTTGATACTTGCTCACTGCGACTAGAGGAAAGCCCGCACAGCACCGGAAACTCGGCATAGCCAAAAATAAGTAAAATTTTAAAAAATATTTAGGGAACCACAAAGGCCCCAAATAGCCAATCTTGAGAAAGAGAATCAAATTTTGAAGTATCTTGCTCCCTAATTTCAAGTATACTACAAAGCTATCTTAATGGGAGCTGTGTCATATTGACCTAAAAACAGATACACACTCAATGAAATAGAACAGAAATCCCAGAAATAAACACATATGTGTGGTTAATTAACTTAGACAAAGGAGCCAAGGATATACAATGGAGAAAGGACAATTTCTTCACTAAATGGTGCTAGGAAAACTGGACAGATAAATAAATATTAAGAAATTAGATGACTGTCTTATACTGCACACAAAATTGACTCATGCACAGGGATGATCCAGAGAGACATTGTGGGGTGGGAGGTGGGAGGGGGACTCAGGATTGGGAGCTCGTGTACACCTGTGGTGGATTCATGTCGATGTATGGCAAAGCCAATAGAGTACTGTAAAGTAAAATAAAGTAAAAAAAAAAAAAGCAAAAAAAAAATTGACTCAAAATGAATTAATTTAAATGTAAGACCTGAAAGCATAAAACTCCTAGAAATTAGGCATTTAGCTCCTGGATATTGGTCCCAATGTGGAATTTTTGGATTTGAACCCAAAAGCTAAGGCAATAAAAGCAAAAATTAAAAAGTAGAATTATGTCAAACTAAAAAAAGGCAAAACAAGAAGACTCCATGGCACAAGAAGACCTTAACAAAGTGAAAAGACAACGTACTGAGTGGGAGATAATATTTGCAAATCATAAATCTGATAAGGAGTTAGTATCCAAAATATATAAAGATTTCAGACAACTCAATGAAAAATAACAATTTGATTTTAAAATGGGCAGGAGTTCTGAAAAGATATTTTTCCAAAAAAGACATTAAAATGGCCAGCAAGTACATGAAACGATGTCCAACATCACTAATTATCAGGGAAATACAATGCAGCTATATTCCACTTCTAAATATTTATGCAAAGAACAAAAACCGTAATTCAGAAAGCTACATGCTCCACTATATGTTCGTTGCAGCCTAGTCAAGATATGGAACCAACCTCAAGTGCCCATCAGCAGATGAATAGATAATGACGTGTTGTACATGTACAAGGGAATATTGCTTAACCATAGAAAAGAAGGAAATCTTGTGATTTATAATAGCATAAATGCACCACAAAGGTACTAAACTAAGTGAAATAAGTCAGAGGAAGGCAAATATCACATGATACCACTGGCATGTGTAAATATATTTTAAAAGCACAGCAAAACTAAACACAGAGAACAGAGAGGAAGGGTGTTGGGGGATGGGCAAAAAGGGGGTCAATAGCATGGTGATGAATGGCAGCTATATATATTATGGTGATCACTTTCAGTGTGTACACAAAACTGGAATTCTTATGTTATATACACTTTTACATATATATATATATACACACACACACACACACACACATATATATATAGAGAGAGAGAGAGAGAGAGACTGTTATTTGTTGACAAAATAAGTTAATTGAAAATCTAAAAATCTTGTTTTTCCCACTTAATGACTTTCAGGTCAAAAAATATCCCTTCAGACGTCTGAATCATGGGATAAAAATTATTTCATTTTTTATTCTGAGTTAATGTAATTGTTCAGAACTACATATTGTGGGTAAAATTTTTACATGATATGCTAAAGTCACATAGTTTCAAATTATCTCAAATTTGACTTATATAATGAATTGTATTTATTTATATACATATATATATAGGATACAGTGTATAAAAAAATAATGAAGCATCTCACATATTTTCTGAACTGTCTCAGGACCTAATTCTATGAATAACACACTGAAAATACTCTGTGCAAAAAATAATTTGCCTTGTAATAAAGTTGCTTTGGGGGCATGTATCTCAACTGATAGAACTGCAGTCTGTTGCCTGTCAAGATATGGAATTTTTTCAAGGTGTTCAAAAAAAAAAAACCTCCGTTGATACCAACTCTGTCTCAGAGCCTCCTAGCAAGCAGAAAAGGTCACACAAGTTATGGTGGCGCATTCATGTTTCTAATTTGGTGTCTGAAGCTGAGAGGACAAATTAATGTTATGACAAAGTGAGACTTTCTAGCCCTCTGGTGAGAACTGTTAATGCTGATGTATAGGTTGTGGTGGAGTAATAAGCCAAGCACAGACCTGCACACTGCAGTTACACAGAATGGAAAGGTTGTACGGAAAAACAACTGCTGAGAGGTTGGGCTTTCTGCTTGGAAAAAACCTGGCTTTTATTTGAGATGAAATTTTTCTTTTGTTTCCATCATTAAGGCTACTACTAAACCTTAAAAATTCATGTGAAATACCCAGTCATATTTCTAAAGCTGATGAAATATGTAAGTATTGCATTAGTTAACATTAAAAATATCTTGATATTTCATAACCACACATTATTTTTAGTAACTGATATTGTTAAAAAGAATACATTATTGCATTCATTCAAAACATTTCTTTATAACAAATAAACTATTATTGAATAAAAATTCTATAAAGCATTTTAATACACAATCATAGAGGACACTGAGTGGCATTATTAAGATGAATGTTGCGTTTCTTAAAACCAAGATACTTGTTAAATTCCATGCATTTTTTNTCTTCATAACAAATAAACTATTATGGAATAAAAATTCTATAAAGCATTTTAATACACAATCATAGAGGACACTGAGTGGCATTACTAAGATGAATGTTGCGTTTCTTAAAACCAAGATACTTGTTAAATTCCATGCATTTTTTTAGGCTGTTTTTCGGGTGTTGTTGTTTGCTAGGCAAAGAGAGAAGAATCATGGTGAGCTAGGAAAAACAAATCAAAATATGCTGAAAACATAACATGAACTGAATTAAGGGAAACAATTCTGAGTACCTGAAGAAAGCAATTTAAAGAAGTACTAAGTATTAAAAGCCACAGGGAGTTTTTAGGTAACAACAGTGCAATTATTTCATCTCAGTTGATTGAGGAAAAACATCTGACTTTGAAAAAGAGAGATTTTTCAAAGTAAAATTATTAAGACAGACTTTTAGGGAAAAAAGGATAGTTTACTAATAATAGGAATATAAACTGTGTAACTAGAATTACAGTTTTGAGTTACTTGATGAAGAATGAAAGATGCCCTGAGTTTTGCTGTATCATAGTCCTTCAGTTAGACGTTCTACAATAGAATCTATTATATTACCTGGGTATGTTATTCATTAGCACCATTCACTACTCCCCCTCCATTTCTGTTTCTTTAGTATATAACACAGAATTGCATTCCCGCACCCTTGAGAAGTCTGGCATGACCTCAAGGCTAGGACTAGGGTGAGGTAAGTGAGGTACTTGCTTCTGAATGAACAACTGAACAACTGATGTGGTAGAATATCCCAAGAATGCCAACCAAAATCTAGAGTCAACAAAGAACATACTATTTGATTCCATTAATATAAAGATGTAGGAAAGTTAGATTTAACCTATGGTGACAAATTTAGAACTGTGATTATCTCTTCAAGGGGAATGACTAAAATTGGGGATTGGAAGTTTGAGGGTGAGGGATTGTTTAACCAAATCAATACATCATTCTTTATTAAACTTTTTGATGGATGTCTCCTCTGTAATGGCTAGGTGTCAACAAGTTAGACAAATGTGTTTACTTATCCTCATTAGACTATTTTTTTTTATAGGTATAGGATACATGAATTTTAAATAAGAATATAATTCTCACATTTTCCAAGGTTTACCAAAAAGATATGGAAGTATAAAGTATAAAGAAAATTTTGATTAAATTATTTCACCACCCATTCAAAGGAGTTTAGAATACATGGCACCATAATAAGCCATTCTGGCATTTTGACTATTTTAAGTTAAATGCACTTTAAAAAAAGGAGCAAATTTAAGAGCCTTCTAATCTTCCTCCTTTTTCTTAAAAGCAAGAAATTAAATTCCCATGTGAAAGATATTTTCCTATAACAGGAGCAAAGAGACATTCTTATCTTAAGGATGGGAAGCTAAAGCCAAGAGATATGTAGGCAAACAAGCTTGTTAAACTAGCCTTTATTTCCTAGTCACTTTTCAATCCAGTGCCCAAGCCCCTCGGCTTCCTCTCATTTTCACGATTTACTACTCTTTGTCCAACTCACTATGTAAGCTCAACCTTAACTGCTTCTTGGGGTCTTAATTTTATTGTGATAACTCTCATGTACATGTAAAAAAAAAGAAATTAAAACTTGTAATTTTTTTTCTTCTTAAAAAAAAAGTTAAGGGGAGATGCCAGATAAATTCAGTAATCAAAAGAAATAATATTTTAAGGCAATATTTTCAAGAATCAGAATTAACACAGAAAATCCAAGATGATAAAAATATCAAAATGTAAGTAAAGTAGGATAGTATTACTGACTTTTCATTTTGCAATATAGCTTTGTATGGCTAGTGATGATGGAGGAATTAATTGTATCTAATCATAATATGTGAATTTGAAGCCATACTCATTGGGGACAATCAATTGTTAGCTATGCACATAGAACAAAACTTATTTATAAGATGGAATGACACTCTCAATCAAACTTATAATACCAATACATCCAGTTTTATTAAATTGTAGCTCAATGGGCATTCCTTGGATCATTACTGCTCAATCATAAAACTCTTTCTGGAAATAGTATTTCTGGAAATACTTCACAAAGGAAGTATTATATTTACTTAAGAAGCAGGAAATTCTTCTTATGTACAGATACAGCCAGGCAGCTGTTTATTCAGACTTTACTGATTTATTTTATAAATTAATAAACTAGTATCCTCATGTTCAGGGAAAACTTTTCTAACTATTAGTATATAAAAGAAGTACAGGGAAAAGCCCTTGCCTTAACAGGACAATATTATTGGCAAGATGATACATTCAATGTCCTTTTCCAGAAAAAAGTGGGAATGAGTCACAAAAGTCTAATAAAGACATCTGTTTAGAATTCAAGCTTCATTCTCCCCTGGAAACACAATTAGCTGTTTCCTGAAGCTATATTTTAAGCACCACTAAACCAGATAGGTTAACAAGAGAAATTTCTAGCATACACTCACACTTGATTCTTCTCTCCCTTCTGAGCACTAGAAGACTAGATATCTCACTCCCTTCAAATAATGTGAAACCATATGTCTGGTTTAGATCCATAAAATGTTAGTGGAAGTGATTTCAATAATAGTGGGTTCTCATGTAAAACATATTCACCATTTGCATTATCTGAAGGATGAATATTCTGCAGATAAGAAAGGAGTGTGCAGAAAAAGACCTCCATGTACCATGGAGTTTTCTTGGTCAAATTACTAAAATTAATTCCTAGACAGTGGGTGGTAAGCTGGTACCCTACACATAAAAGCAGACTGGAGTTCAGAAGCTAGAAACTCAGACAAGTCCCCTACAAAGTTATACCAACCCTTTGGAGTTGGTACAACCAATTCAAGACTAAATGTAAAGTAGGACGGAACTTGCAGGTAGAGGTAGCAAATTTGCGGGGAGAAGCATCAGAAATATGTGCTATGAAAGTCATATTATGTTTATGTGTTTTTAAATTACTAAGCTTATTTTTTTTTT
>SJYV01023679.1:0-11834 GCA_006410875.1 Neotragus pygmaeus
GATTGGGAAAATCCCCTGGAGAAGGGAAAAGCTACCCAATCCAGTATTCTGGTCTGGAGAATTTCATGGACTGTATAGTCCATGGGGTCACAAAGAGTTGGACACAACTGAGCGACTTTCACTTTCATTTTACTTTATGTTTGTAGCTAATGATGATTTTAAAAAATTACTTGCAAATGTATGTCCCTTAAAATTTACAAGCAAATGTTTACTACGGTGAGTACTTGAAATTCCACAAGCCATCTTCATCTGCATTTGATTCTAGAATTTGATGTTGAAAGTATTTTCTCTTGAAATTTTGAAGGCACTTGGCCTTTGTCATCAAGAAGTTCATGTTGCTGTTGGGGTGTTTGCTTTCTTTCTTGTTAAATAATGAACTGATGAGTTTGTTTTTGGTTGCATTAGTCTTCCTGCATGCCTGTGATTTTTCTGGTTGGTGGTGAGCGGGGGCTCCTCTCTAGTTGTGGTGCTCAGGTTTCTCTGGTTGTGGAATTGGGCTCTAGGTGCATGGGTTTCAGTAACTGTAGAACGTGGGCTCTAGAACGCAGCCTCAGTGGTTGTGGTTGCATGGGCTTAGTTGCTCCACAGCATGTGTAATCTTTCCAGACCAGGGATCGAACCTGTGTCTCCTGCATTCTCAGATGATTCTTATCCACTGTACCATCAGAAAAGTCCTTGGGATGTCTTCTTTCTTATCTTTGTTTTTGATCTTCTTTTCCTCTCTGGAAATGTTTTGAATTTCCTCTTTATTCCCGATGTTCTAAAATTTCAAAATAATTTTGCTTTGTGTGTTTATTTTCAACTCAACGTGCTGGACATTCACTAAATCTTTCATTTTCCTTTAGATTTACAAGATTTGTTCTTGCTACAAGATTTGTTCTTGACTTTATCAGCCAACCATGTTATTTACTGTTATTAAATTTCAAGAACTGTATTTTTAAGTTTCTGAAATGTGTTTCCAAACCACTTTGTTTTAAATGTACCATATCAGCACTGAGTGGATTTTAGTTAATATCCAGAATGAGAATTTTTTTGTTACTATAGTTGACTTTGAACCATTTGTTCATTGATGAGACATATATATTCTGGTCCTAAACTTACCCTTTTATTTAATGTTACTCTCTTTCTTCTCATTTATTTTGCTAGGTATTTGATGGGATTCTTTAAGCTGAAAATCAGAGTGTCATGGGAAAATACAGCATGACATTGGAGTTTCTTAATTTCATAACCTAAGGACTAAATCATCCTTTATTTCTCTGCACCTTTCCCATCAGTCCTACAGTTGTATAATAATGCTGAGTTTCTGTTATGTATTAATAGATATTGTTTATTTAACATTTCACAGTTAGTTACTACGTAGAGACTGTTAGGGACCAAATTTATTTAATTCTTTCCAGTGCTTAGTATTATTAGGCTTTATAAAATATTTTATTGAATGAATAAGTGGTAAGAGTAACCCATTCAGAGAATAGTTTAGAAAAAAATAACATGTTTTCTCCAAATTAAATTTTACTTGCGCACTATATGGTGCAAATACATTACAAAATGCAAATATAATCTACAGAATAGGAAAAAGACAGTGGCAGGCACTTCTTGGGTTATAGACCTTTTATGTATTACACTATTATTTTTCTCTAGGAGTCCTCCAATTTGTGATAGAAATTAGTAAGGGAAATTTTCCTTGTAGAAACTTACTCTATGATCTCAGTTGAGCCCATCTGTTCCATAAATAACAAAATGCCTATTAAAAAAACAATAACATATGTCTGTTACACAGTTCTCATACTTATCATATTATTAGATCTCTTTTAAACACTTGGGACTTCCCAGGTGGTGGTACTGGAAAAGAATTCACCTGCCAATGCAGTGACCCAAAAGATGTGAGTATTCAGTATTCTTGCCTGGAAAAAGTCCATGGACAAAGGAGCCTGGCGGGTTACAGTCCCTGGGGTCACACGACTAAGCACATTCGTATCATATCTATCACACAATTTTCATACTTACCACATTATTAAATCTCTTTTGAACAAGACAGGTATCTGAATAGTTAAATGACACAGCTTAAAGTATAACCTAAGATTTTCCCAACTTAGCCCCACTTCATTTTTTTTCTGTCTCCCTTTAATTAGCCTGGTGGAGTGAGTTCAAGATCTTAAGTCCCCTGTGAGCCTCAACCAAGCTCCTGTCTCATTAATGTTGAAGTCTATCCAAGTTTCTCACAATTTATTCTTAAATGTAACGCATATCAAACTCTTTAGAAAGGAGAGATCTAAGATGATTCAGATCTGGCTTTTCATGAATCCAAAATAATATGCTCTGTAGAGTTTATTAACACTTCTTATGTGAAAGTTGATTAGCACTTGTCACTAGACAGTTTCTGGGCAAAGCCCCACTCCATTGCCTCAGGTTCACTCTAGAGAGTTCTCTCTCTCCCCTCTCCCTCTCCTTAATCTCTTGTTTCCTTCTTTCACATTTTATTCCTTCATGTTTAGATGAGAAGGAACAAATTCACCCCTGTGTTAGTCCTAGACAATACTTCCATTAGCCTTTCCTGGGTCTCCTGGGTTTCTGATGAGCAGCAGAGAGGCAGGGAAGTTAGCCAAGAGGTAAGAATGAAGAGAGTCAGGTACGCATGTGCCAGTCCTTAAAAGACATCAGTAGCCTGTGCCAAGCCTGGCATAATGTATTTAGGTGGACATTTCAGTCATGGGATCACCATTTGGCTCTAACAATAGACTAAAAGAGCTCTCAAAAGATCACATAGCTGGTTGCCCCATCTGCTTCCTTCTATCCCTTGCACCACCACTCTGTGCCAGACACCACCCGGGTGAACAAAACACATGGGAGGAGACTGTCAGAGAAACATTATACACACTAGATAATTTACTTATCTTAGATCCCTGGTGGCTCAGACTGTAAAGAATCTGCCTGCAATGCAGGAAACCCGAGATCAACCCCTGGATCAGGACGATTCCCTGGAGAAGGGAATGGCCACCTACTCCAGTATTCTTCCCTGGGAAATCCCACTGACAGAGAAGCCTGGTGGGCTACAGTCCATGGAGTCACAAAGAATCGAACGTAACTGAGTGACTCACACTTTCACTTTCAGGATCTTAAAAGGGGCTAAGTGCCAGGAAGAAAAGTTAAAGCAGAGAAGGTGACAAGGAGTGCTAAAAAAGGAGGAGAAAAATTATAGACTTTATGCAAACCTACTGAATCAGAATATCCAAGGATGAGAGGAACAGGTATCTGAATTATGAACAAACTCCCCACAGGTTCATGTTGCATTCCAAACTTTGAGCATCACTGATCTAAATAAAACCAGTCCATTCTAAAGGAGATCAGTCCTGGGTGTTCACTGGAAGGACTGATACTGAAGCTGAAACACCAGTACTTTGGCCACCTCATGCGAAGAGTTGACTCATTGGAAAAGACTCTGATGCTGGGAGGAATTGGGGGCAGGAGGAGAAGGGAACGACAGAGGAAGAGATGGCTGGATGGCATCACCGACTTGATGGATGTTAGTTTGCATGAACTCCGGGAGATGGTGATGGACAGGGAGGCCTGGCGTGCTGCGATTCATGGGGCTGCAAAGAGCTGGACATGACTGAGTGACTGAAATGAACTAAACAGAATCGATCTAAGTAAAATTCTTTGTGTTGCACAATATGTCATAAGAAAGAATAAATATAAACATTCTTCTCCAAAAGTTTTATAGATTTTGTAGTTTTTTGGAACCTTTTTTGGTTTTGGCTGCACTGGGTTTTTGCTGCAGTGCATGGGCTTAGTTGCCCCCTCTGTATGTGGGATCATAGTTCCCTGACGAAGGATTGCACCCACTATCCCTGTACTGGGAGGTGGATTGTTAGCCATCAGGGAAGTCCCCATTGAAGCTTTCTTCATTTGCTTTTCTGCTGAACAATGTTTGAAAATTACAGCATCCTCGTGATCTTTTCCATGGGTCTCCTGAAGGTTGGTTTTCAGAGGAAATGGTGAAGGTAAGAATACTAGAAATCTGTATCAGTAAATAAGATATCCTGTCCCATTACTTCATGGCAAGTAGATGGGGGAAATGTGGGGAAAAAGTGGAAACAGTGACAGATTTTCTTGGGCTACAAAACACTGCTGATGGTGACTGCAGACATGAAATTAAAAGATGCTTGCTCCTTGAAAGGAAAGCTATGACAAACCTAGACAATGTATTAAAAAGCAGAGACATCATTTAGCTGATGAAGGCCATATAGTCAAAGCTATGATTTTTCCAGTCGTGATGTATGGATTTAAGAGTTGAACCATGAAGAAGGCTGAAGGTGCAAAATTGAAGGTTTTGAACTGTGATGCTAGAGAAGATTCTGGAGAGTCCCTTGGACAGCAAAGAGATCAAACCAGTCAATCCTAAAGGAAATAAATCCTGGATATTCATTGAAAGGACTGATGCTGTAACTCCAGTACCTTGGCCACCTGATGGGAAAAGCTCACTCATTGGAAAAGACCCTGATGATGGGAAAGATTGAGCCCAGCAGGAGAAGAGGGTGACAGAGGATGAGATGATTGGATGGCATCATGGACTCAATAGACATGAGTTTGAACAATCTCCGGGAGATGGTGAAGGACAGGGAAGCCTGTCATGCTACATTCCATGAGGTTGCAAAGAGTCGGACACAACCTAATTACTGAACAACAAAGACACACTGATTGGTTTTGATAAAATAACCCAGATAAGATGATACTTAGACAACAATGAGTTATCATAACAAAATAATTAACTGTCATATTACTTTATTCAATTACATAGAAGTGCTTTTCTTTGGACTCGAGGATGCAATTCAATTTCCTTTTGCTAAAAGCACGGATGGTCATAAATTTTTATTATCTTTATCTATGGAAACAGACTACTCTGGATAATTCTAACATCATATGACCCGTTGACTAAACATTTGGACAGCCCAGTAAATCTTGATGAACTTTGTCCAGTGTTCTTATTAGTGAAAGATTAAAAACTGAGATATACAGCAAATGATTTAATAAGTAACCCCTGCTCTTTGGATACAGTGGGATCAGGGCTTGCTGTAGGGAAACACGGTGGAAGCATAATTCTTTTCTTTCAGCTGCCCTTAGCAACCTCGGGTTTCTGTCTTAGTGGATCCTAGCATCTTCATATGAGCTGGATGTTTGTGCGGGACATGAGGAAACATTTTCTCCTGACCTCTATCTGAGCCATGGGAAATAAGATAAAATGAAGACAGGAAATGAATAGGACATTTCCCATTAGTTTTAAAGTAAGAGTGGGTTATCAGTTTAACTCTGCTCAAAAAATTACTGAACATCAACAATATTTTTAGATTTTAAGCATACAACTTGAGTACACTCTGTTTTAACTTTGGTTCCAAGCAAACAGGACAGACTGGTATTTTAACTGATGAAATAAATATATTCTCTATTCTGTCTAGAGAATCTGGCCCTTTAGTGAATGATTCTTGACTTTGAATTCGCTGGTATTTTTTTATAGAACTTGGGACACTAAATAAGTGAGAGACATTTTCATACAGTTGAAAAAAATCTGGAGCTAGGTTTAGAAAACCTGAGTTTGAAGTGATATTACTACCAATTACTTCTGTAGCATTCATTTTTCATTGGCAAAACCTGGAATAATATCTAAATCCTAGAACTATTGGGAGGATTAAATAAAATAATACACAAAGGCAGTTGGCATAGTAGCCAGCATATAGAAGAAGCTCAGCTGATGCTAGTTCATAAAACATGATATGACATGGCATGACCCAATGCATATTATTCAGTTGATGAAGCTTTCTCTACCTACCTGTAGGAGGACTTTTATGTGGTAAGTGAAGGGAATTTATTACCAATGATTTTAGCAGAGATTTTATATTTACCTGTAACTTTTGAAAGCTGCATTTGCTGGACATAACCATACCAACTAACTACAAAGACCTCCGGGGCAACATGTCACAAAATAGCACCCATGCATTTTAATAATGCTCTTCATAAAGGGAAAATCTGCTTCATAAGACAAACCCAACACTCTGTGTGCTTGATTCTACTAGTTCCCAAGAGAAAAGAAAATGCTGGTCAGTGTGTGTGGGTAGGTAGCAGAAGAGGCTGGTGTGTGTGCGTGTGTGTGTGTGTGTATAGGGGTGGAGTGTTTATCAAGACTCTGGGTTTAAAGGTTTATAAATGTGTGGTAAACAAGAGCAAGGTCACAATGTTGACCATTAGAACGTAACTGCCCCGTGTGGGCTCACCTTTTCAAGTCTGCGAGACTGTTAGCCCTAGAGAATGGGAGGGTCGCTGCCATTGGATCTTTTTAGTGTCTGGCTGCCAGGGTACACGTGCCAGCAGCAATGCAGGTTATCACTTCCAGACAACGTAGAATAGACATGCGCCCTGGCTTTTCCTCATTATTTGGTAATATACTTGATCCCGTGATAGAACACTCGTTTGCCTGTGAGGCAGAAAAATGAAATGCTCACCTTCCAGACCAACAGGACCTTCGTGTTGCTGTGAGTATCCAGCTGTGATGTGTGCCCTTCCAGGCTACAGATTGCTAAGCTTGACACCTCATCTTACTCTAAGAAGACAGAGTTTGGAGGATGAGATCAATTTTCAGACTATCCTTGTACACAAAACAATCTTGGAGGGTCTTTTATAAAACACAATTACTTTTTTAAAAGTCCTATGTTGATACTTTTAAAAGCAGCCTTTACGTTGATGTATGGCAAAACCAATACAATATTGTAAAGTAATTAGCCTCCAATTAAAATAAATAAATTTATATTAAAAAAAATCAGCCTTCACTTATTAAATATTTCATCAGCTGTTTCCAATGTGAGGATATAAACTTTAAAAGATTAGAAGTGGAAAATGGGGGAGTTCAGTTCTAAGACCTCACTGTTGTCTTTAGCCCATTAGTAAGACTGTTTTGTCCATTCCAGTTTGGTTTTTAATTGCTCTACAGGAGAAAAGTTTGCTAGATTTGGACTGTTTTATGAAAAATTTACCCATGTCTACAATATAGACTCCTAGTGTCACAGAATCAGTTTGTCTTAAGGCATTTTTCCCTATAAAGGAATATGGATCTATTCATTGAAGTGATTTAATTCAAGTCAATTCACTCCAGTTGTATACAGGATAAGACACTGTGGGAGGGATGATGATGAAGAGGGGTAGACAAAATAGTCCAAGGTCTTCTCCATAACTGACAGGCTCTCAGACTTATTGAAGAAGGTAATGGGTAAATAGCATACAGTTAAATGGCTAAAACTCCACACTGCCAATGCAGGGGCCCGGGTCCCATCTCTGGTCAGGGAAGTAGATTTCACATGCTGCAGCTAAGAGTTTGCATGCTGCAAATATTAATAAAAAGTTCCTGCATACCGAATGAAGATCGAAGATCCTGAGCGCTGCACTAAGACCCAGTGCAGCCAAATAAATAAATAAGAATTTTAAAATGGTAAAGCAATGCAACACTGTAGGATTCTGTGTCAGATGAACCCTGCAGGCAGAAAGCATTCTAGGAATGAAAGTCCAGCCAGCCAGATCAGGTTCCTGGGATGAGCAAAATTTATATTATTCTCCCTGAGGCCTTTGGACATTGCTTAAAAGGAAAGAAGGATGGACTGAAGCAGGTGGAAAGTGGTGTGAGTTTTATAGACTTGAACTTGGCATAGCAACAGCTCTAAGTCTTGTAGATCCAAAATGCCATGGTGGAAGTTTTTCTTCTGTTGGGCTTAACAGTCCTGAGTCTCCCAGTTATCTGATACAATCCCTCCATCTACCTAAGTGGGGATATTTTTTCTTTACTTAAAGTCAAGCTGGTATCAGTGATGAACAGAATAGCCCAGTGACTGTTCCTCTGCCCCATATTATTAATGTTTGAATGCTTAGTTGCTTCAGTCCTGTCCACATCTTTGCAATCTCATGGACTGTAGCCTGCCAGGCTCCTCTGTCCGTGGGATTTCCAAGGCAAGAATACTGGAGTGGGTTGCCATTTCCTTCTCTACATATTATTAATAGAGTGAAATTAAGTCTGAGTCATCATAAAGATAAGCCATTTCAGGTCAGACAGGCTTTATTTACTGTCCCAGTAAGGATTTTGGATGTCATGTAGGCTCTGTCACTGATGACCACCCATATTCTCTCTTTCTACAGATGATACTTATTGCTGGGACCAAAGCACATACTGGACACTTGTGTCTGGCCCTCATTAGAACAAAGTATTACAGGGTGTGGGGTGGATGTGGGCTTAGAGCTAAGGATGGCTTGAGTTAAAGGGAATTCTTAGAAACAAAATCTTCAGTCTCAACCCTTTTCACTAATGTTTTCTTCACCTGTAAGATTTCTCTTTCAGAAACAACGTGTAATTACAAAATATGAAAATCATTCTTCTGCATGTTCCTCCCATGCCAGCCATCTGGCAGTACTATATTCTTGGGAACAGAAGCATATTTTTGCTATTATTTGTTAATGTTGTAGCCACATGTCACTATCTTCCAGCATTTGGGGGGGGATTCAAGAGGGAAAGAGGACTGAGTTTCTTTTCCTCCCATCTCAGGCCTAAAAACAAGTATGTGAAACCACACAGGGCAGGAAGATGCAAACTTGGCAAAGTCAGGCTCTGGGAGAGTCATTTAAAATAAATAAATCAACCCAAATGAGTCTCAAGGTAAAAAGGAAACTTCTCTCACTTCATTTCTTGTTCAAAGAAGTTTCTGCAACCAAATCTGGAAGAAATGTGTCATTTTTTTCAACTCTATGTCAGAAAAAACAAAGATCTTTGGTTAGATTTATTTCATTATTAGAAGTTAAAACAAATGGATAAGGCACATGGGGTCTAAACAAAGTCAAGAATCTGAGGTTGGAACGCCGGTGATTCTTCGAAGACGCTTCTGCACATGCCCTTTCAGCAAGGGAGCGTCTGCTGTTTATGCTGTTGAAAGTTTATTCCTTTTGGTATCTGCACCTCAGGGCACAGCGAGAAAACCAGGGCTCCCAAGTGCTCGGTCAGCTGTAGTCAGGTGGTTATGTATAGGGTCCCCTGACACCAGGTGCGGGTGTGTGGCTTTCCCCTGTGATTCTGTCATGCACAACACAGCAGTTGGGGATCTGAAGAGCTGTCACTTCTATATTGGCCCTCCTGACTGTTCCTTCTCACCAGCTCTGCCCACAGCCTGGTGCTCCACCACTTGGCCGGCCATCTTGCCTGGTGTTGTTGATAATATTAATAGGATTTATTATTTAAATGCCATGTAATACAAAACATTCTCTGAGATGATTTTGTGACTCTAGATCCTTATAAAGATGGCTTCTGCTGAAAGGAATGGGCAAGAGTCCTTTTTTCCTAATCTTAGAGTGCTTGCCTTCACCTCAACTCAGGAAAAGGCCACAGGTTTTGTTTTTTCTTTTTTAATAATGTAGGAGAATGTGCTTCAAATATCATTCTGGAATGACAAAACAAGGTGACAATGCTCCTAGTCACTAAATAGCAGCTGAAATGAAGGAAGAGTCACTTTAAATAAGCTATTTCCTGCGTGCATGTATGTTCAGTTGCTTCAGTCATGTTCGGCTCTTTGTGACGCCATGGACTATAGCCCACCAGGCTCCTCTGTTCATGGGATTCTCCAGGAAAGACTACTGGAGTGGGTTGCCAAGCCCTCCTCCAGGGGATCTTCCTGACCCAGGGATCAAACCTCCATATCCTGTGTCTCCTGCATTGCAGACAGATTCGTTAAGCACTGAGCCACCTGGGAAGCCCAAGCTACCTTCTACAGTAATGTAAAACTTTTAAACAGAGAAGTCACTATCCCCCAACAGAGTCTGAAATGCTCTGTAGTAGTTTTGCATTCAGAACATTTATTTAAATTTTTCTTTTGTTAGACATGGCTTCTTTAAAAAAATTTTTTTTTTAATTTACTTATTTTTATCCTTGGATGCACCGAGTCTTCGTTGCTGCACTTGGGCTTTCTCTAGTTGTGTCAAGCAGAGGCCACTCTAGTTGTGGTGTGCAGACTTCTCATTGAGATGGCTTCTCTTGTTGCAGAGCACAGGCTCTAGGCTCCTTAGCTACAGTGTAGGAGCTTAATTGCCCCATGACATCTGGGATCTTCTTGGACCGGGGATTGAACTTGTGTATCTTGCATTGGCAGGCAGATTCTTAACCATTGGATCACCAGGGAAGTCCCTAGACATGATTTCTATTAGAAAATAGGCCACTCTGATTTACATTCATATAAAACTTAGTCCAGAGTATAGTAAAGAAAATGCTTTACTTTCCTATGTTTAAATAAAGAGATTTTTCCCCAAACAAAGAAAACTGAATAGAATTCATGTTCTATCTGATAGAAACTTAAACATACATATATGTATTATATATATGTGTGTGTAGAAAATTTTAAAAAATATGTATGTATTAGAATTTAGAAAGTGGTTTCCTGCAAGTACATTCCAGTGCCAAGTTCTAAATGTTTTATTTTGCTCACAAGATTTTGGATTCTTTCACCTTAAGACATTTGAAAAAAGCCAAAACAAAGAAGGGAGAGAGAGAGAGAGAGAAATGTCATTCAGTAAACTGTTGAAAGAAAAATCCGTATTTCACATCTAGTTATGTGAAAAAAACACCTAATTTCCCCCGTGGCCCATTGAAACAAATGGTTGGGAACAGGATCTTGCTTTTGTATGCAGAAATTATATATTTCACACTTGAGGTAGAAGCTGAACATGATAAACAACGTGTCTGGGGAAGAAGTGGGAAAGGTTTTGCTGCTTCAGTAAGAAAGGCATGCATGTCCACAGAACAGATTGGGAGTGGGAGGAGGGAAGTATTGATACAAAAAGAAAGGAATTCCCTTAATAGGAGGAGTGAGACAGGCCCACAGGGTCAGAGGCATTCCCTGGATTTCTCTCTAAAGACACTAACATATCACTCCTCATCACTATGAAGACATGCTGACTCTGAGCTATGCTTCCTAGTGAGCTCAGTGAATGAACTTTTCTTGTGTGCATTTGCCTATAAACTTCTGGAAAGTTTACATCCAGACTTTGATGATATATCACATAATCTGTCAGACCAATGCCTTTGTCTTTTAGAGACCTGCTAGATAGCGACAGGGAGGCCTGGCGTGCTGTGATTCATGGAGTCGCAAAGAGTCGGACACCACTGAGCGACTGAACTGACTGACTGACTGAGATGATCCTGATTGAAGTCATTTGTTTAAAAATCCTATTCAAAGCCCCAGGCTGACAACAGAGACAACCACTGCATCCCCAAATGGCTTCACTGGTAGCCTCCATAGAGAAGCCCAGGAAGATCCCTTTCTCTGTCTTTGCTTTCCTCCACTGGTATCTCTAAGTGCTCTTTCCAGGCCTTCCAAGGACTGATTCTCTCTCACACTAGTACACAGTCCAACAGACTCAAGGCGGTGTGAAATCTCAAACACTTACCTGTCAGTTTTATATTAATAACATTAGAATTACTAGTAATTCTATATTATTAGCAACGTTAGTCATTACCTATATTATTAACAACTTTAGTATGTTAAAATTGTTGGGACCTAAGAAACGCCATGATAGGCTTCAGGGACTAAGGTAGGACTCACCGGGAAAGCTGAGTCATTGCCCAGTGAGGTCATCCCCGCAGATGCCAGGACTTGTCTAATCAGCATACTCCACATAACCTGGTTTGAGTTTATCAGGATGTAAAAGACATCCCCCTGCAGCCAATAAAGATTAGCCAATTAGTAAATACCAGGAAACCCCTGCAGCCAATCAGCCCTTGCCAACTCCCTGTCTTTGTTCTAAACCTATAAATACTGCTGTAA
>SJYV01023681.1:0-15299 GCA_006410875.1 Neotragus pygmaeus
AGCTTGTCCCTCAGCTCCCCAGCCCTTTCCCTCACACCCCACCTTCAGCCCCACCAACTCTCTTCCAGTCCCCGAATTTCCACACCCTCTCCTGACTCTGGCATTTGCACCTTCTGTGCGCTCTACCTGGAATGCTCCCCAGCAAAGTGACTGCAAATGAAAGAAAAGAGAGTGGAGGGCGCAGCCGGGGCTAGGGGCAGAGCAGGCCTTTGTCAGGGTCTGACCATTTGCAGGGTGGCTTTCAAACAAGGCCCTGGGGGTCAGGGCCATCAGATCCCCAGGGCAGGGACTTTCTGGGAGTTCCTTTGCCAGGATAGAGAGAGAAGAGGAGAGAAGGCCTGGGTCAGCCACTCTCCCACCGGGGGCCTTGGCACCTGCCCATCCCCCAGCCTGGCCTGCTTCTCCCCCATCTCTGCAGGCCACAGCTCATGTGCCACCTCCAGGAAGAGACTGCTTTGGCCACGTGTCCCTGAGCCTTGTTGTCTTCACAGCACTTACCATAAACTGACATCTTTGATGTGTTTACACACCCACTGTCTATCTGCCACCCACCCCCCACCCTCCCGCCAGAGACCTTGCTCGGTGGCTCTCTGAGGACCTCTGGCACCTCAGCAAGCTGCTCCTTAGTGGGTGCTCAAGACCTATTTGTCAAATAACTGAAAGGGCCTCCACATGCCTCTGCATCTCGTGCATCTGTTTGGAGCTGCAGCATAGACCCAGATGTGTTATTTTCCCTTGTTAATTACCGCACAGTAATTATAGTAAGAAGTGTAAGTACAGAATGCATTAATGGGAAAAAAAACATGAAAGACTTCACAAACCGGCTCAGAGAACACTTGAACCAGTGTTGGCCTCCCCGCAGCCTGCTGAGGTCTAAAGTGGATAACTTAGCCTCCTGAGTCAGGAGCTTGAGTTCCAACCCACCCCTGTTTTTTCATCCCTTCTCTGGACAGTCACTCCTAGGCCTGGATCTGCCTCAATAGAGGCAACAGCGGGAGCAGTGAAGCCTGGGCTCTTTGGGGGTTAAAGTCTTGCTTCCATGTATCTTGAAGTGCTAGGGGCAGGGGGTGGGAGGGGAATGTTGGGCAGATGACTTAACTTCTCTAGGCCTCAGTTTTCCCATCTGTAAAGTGGGGAGAGTAGTGCCTCCTTCCCAGGACTCTTGTGGTCCTAAATGAGACAACATAAGCAAAATGCCCACAGTGGGTTTTGGGCAAGGTGACTCAGCGTGGTGGAGAAAAGATAGGCTCCCAGCTTCCCCACCCTGGGCTCTCCTGCCACTCCCCTCTTCAGGAGATGATACACATCTGTTACGTGTTCATTGGCTTTCCCTCGTCTACTCTCAAAAGCCAAGTTGACTTTGACAAGGTTGGTGAAATATGTCTTTAATATGCTTGTTGCCGACCCAGAGTTTTAAAAGGGAGTGCTATTGTTGGGAACGCCATATCTTCATGAAGGAATTCTCAGGTGTGCAGCCAGCTGTTTTACAGATTGTGGAGCCTGTTTACACCTCTGCTTGCCCAACACACACACCCCTAAAATGCCAATAATACCCCCCAACTAGGTAAAAGAGAACCACAGATGCCCCAGCGGTGGAAACTCTTGTGGGCTCAACTGACAAGAGGAGGAGAAGGAGACTAACTTAAACTGTGAAGTGCAGGAGAGGCGGAATCATGGCTGATGTTCCAGAACCTGCTCCTTTGCATAGAAGGGGTCTCAATCAAGCCTGGGTATCAGGCTTGATTTTTGCCTTCCTGGTGACCCTGGCGCCCTCTTGTGGGCATCAGCGGTAGCAGCAGGTTTCCACTTGTTCTGCCTTCCTTTTCTCTTATTCTTTTTTTTCAAAGTACTCTTTAATTCAGTGCCCTTTGAATATACAACCCCCAATCACCACTTTGCTGCTTTCCAAAGCATTGAAGGATGAAGATCCAATGTCATTATTGATCTTGCGTTAAAACAAGTAAGCACTTAATTTGCTTTTAAAAAATCATTATACAAAAATTTTGAAACTATTGAAATGCACAAAGGAAAAAAAACTCAAGAGTAAGCTTTCTAACTACATCACAGCCAGCATGAAAAGAGAATGAGGTCACAGCCCTCCTGGTTTACTAGGAGTTTATTTAGAGAAAACAGAAGACTTTCAACAAAACATTTGCTCAATTTGAGCTCAGTTCTGAACTTGTGAGAGAGGGTGAGCATCTAGGTTTGGGAACTGAGTCAGTTCCTGATGTTGACCCTGAAAATAAAGACTGTTTCTGAGCCCCGCTCCCCTCACTTGCTTTTTTTCCCTTCCAACGAGGCAGTTACCTCAGTGGTTAGAGTGACCACTGGGGTGTCACACTCACACATCCATTGGACAATATTTATTGATCATCTCTTTCAGGCCAGACCCTTTGCAGTCCCCTCGACAGACAGGCCTTCCCTGACGGCCCAGCAGATAAAGAATCTGCCTGCGGTGCAGGAGACACAAGAGGCTTGTGTTCAGCCCCTAGGTTGGGAAGATCCCCTGGGGAAGAGAAGAGCAGCCACTCCTGTATTCCTGCCTGAAAAATCCCGTGGACAGAGGAACCTGGCAGGCTACAGCCCAGTGGGTCACAGAGTCGGACATGACTGAGCGACGGAATACTGCGGCCCCATCAACAGACAGAGAGGCTAAAACACAGTCCTTGCCTAGAACTCACGGTCTAGACTGGACACAGACAATCAGGTGATTACAGGGTGTGCTTTGATAGGGGAAGAACAGGCTTCTGTGGGAATCTGGAGGCTAATCCTGGCTCCACCACTCCTCAACTCTGTGACCTGGAACAAGCCCCAGTCCTTCTCTGAACCTCTGTTTCTATACCTGTGAAATGGGGATGATAAAAATACCTACCTTATTAAGTTATGGTAAAGATAGAATGGCAGTCAAGTACATGTGTAAAATATGTATCAATAGCATACATATTCCCTAACTAAATGCTATGTCTTTCCATCCATACTAAATTCTTTCTTCAGACTCTGGAGGGGAAACTTGACTGCAACCTCCTACTTAAGTCTGGATGCCTGCTAGACTTTGAGGAAGATCATGAAATTTTATCTGTAGTCAGTGCTAGAAAGGCTCCTAGAAACCAGTCAGGCAAGCCCTGTTGTTTTAGAGAAGAGACAACTAGGGCCCCGAGACAGGAGGGGATTTACCTGAGGTCACACAGCAAGGTGCGCTGGGTCTTTGAGATCCCAGCCTCTAAGAGAGGAGCCTGTGCTTGAATCCAAGGCTCCAAGGCTCCACTGTTTGCCAATTTGGGCAAATTAGTTCAACTCTCCACGTCTCAGTACTTTCATCTGTACAATGGGCATGATAACAACTTTCTTCTTAAGGCTTTTTGGAGGATTGCATTAACTGACTCCCAGTGCAATACTCAGTCCACTACACCAAGAATTTACATAGCTCAGAATTTTAAGAAAGCAGTTCTTCATTCTGAATCTACACTTTTTGTATCCAGAATTCATAGGTCAGGACGTGCCTCAAGTTCTTCCCAAGACCTCTTGGTGGAAGCTTTGGGTGAGCAGAAATAAGCTCCTATTCCAGGTGATCGAAGGGTAAATTATGATCAAAGTGAGTGAAGAGCAAAGCAGTGCCACATCCCCACCCCTTCCCCCATGAACCTCACTCAACATCATCTCGATGAACATAATTTTTAAGTCATAAATTTAGGAAAATAGATTGCATCTTGATCACTGACAGTCCATTCCCTCTCTTGGCAAGCCCAAGATGAATTATACTGGTTTAAGGTCAAAAACAGAATGCCAACAATTATATCAAAACATCAGATTAAATAAAAATAAAACCCAGCAAACATCAGAATAAGTTAGCATCTGGGTGAACTATTGTTAATGGTGGCCACCCCTCAGCATTTCCTCTTTTCTTTCAAAAATAACTCTATGCTCAGAAGCCTTTCAGGGGTCACCTAAATAGAAAAGAAATCCCCTGAGATTGGTTGCAAAGTCCCGTTTATCCATTTCTCTTTCCATATCACAATGGAAAATCACCAAGGCCACATGGAGATCTGTAAAGATTTTCTGTACACTCGTGTAAACAAAAGAACATACAATTTTCCTTTTCTTCTCAGCAGAGCATTTCATTTTTTATTTTTCTAGTTCAGGGAAAATGTTGAGATCCTTTAGGGGGGTTGTTGAAATGTCTTGAAATCAAAGATACAATATTAAAGAAATATTTAGAGAAGAAAAAAGCTAGTTGAAGGGGCTGTTGTTTGTGGAGAAGCCAGTTGTTTCATTTTATAAAAGGTTTCGATGTTTTCAGGCAGCAAGTGCATGAGGGAAGGGAGAGGTGGAAACATCCAGAAAGGGGATGCCAGGCAAGCTCTCGTGGAGGTCAGGAGCCCCTACTTTAGGTTAACAGCACAGCCTCCTTCCTTTCACCTTTTCCACGTTTGTTTCTGCCTCCCACCCCTGTGTGTATGGGCTAAGGACTCCCAACTTCCTCACCACCACAGCAACAGGCTGGGGCTGAGAGAACAAGGTGAGGGTGGGGCACAGCTTTAAGCCCTCTCAACTGCCCTGGGCTGCCCACTTCTGAACATCATGGGAGACAAATAAAACCTTTATTCCAGCCTGCGTGCGTGCGTGCTCAGTCGCAGCCAACTCTTTGCAACCCTGTGGATCGTACCCCCCCACCCCCCAGGTTCCTCTGTCCATGGGATTCTCCAGGCAAGAATACTGGAGTGGGTTGCCATGCCTTCTTCTAGGGGATCTTCCCAATACGGGAATCGAACCAATGTCTCCTGTGTTGCAGGCAGATTCTTTACCAGCTGAGCCACCAGGGAAGCCTGAAACAGAGTATTTTATTTGGTAGCCATCCCTGTTCCTGAGCGTGTGAATCAATAAATCACTTTGCTCTCTTAAACAAGATTAAGTTGGATTTCTGATCTTAACCAAAATCACCCTCTTTTGAGTTCCTGTTATCAATTCCTTTTTGTTTGTTTTGTAGCTTCATAAATACAGTTTTTTATAAAACAGCAGGTTTATAGAATGTAATTTTTCATGGTTGCCCTGGTTTCCCTTTAGGCCATAGACAAAGGAACCCCATTGGTTTGGAGCCAGAAAGAAAAATCAGGAGGAAATGACGTGATGTTTGCTGCAGGATGGCCACACGCTTTGAAGCAGGCATTCCAGAAAGCCAGCAAAGTAACCAGCATTGGAGGTCTGCGCGTGTCAGGAGAGCTCTGGGTGCGTTTCTCCCCTCCAGGGTGGTGCCTCTGTTCTGTGACGCTGTGTGCCACCCTGCCCTGCAGGATGGAGCACAGGACTCCTACCAGAAAGGTGGGGCTCTGCAAATCCCCCACTGTTTCTTCCAAAAGGCCAAATGACCGAGGGTTTTATTTTAATCTTCTGTCCTTTAGTTCATCTCTGGGAAAGTGCCCGCGTAGGAGTAGGAGCTCAGGAAGTGTCCGGTGAAGGAAGGGGTGGAAGAGCTGAGCCCTGTGCCCTTACCTCCACCCACGGTTTTGTGACGCTCTCTTTCTCCACCACTCTCACCTCGCCCTCCTCCCCAGGCTCGTGGAGAGACTCGCCATGGAGTTCTTGGATGAGCTCCAGCCCCCTGTGACTGGAGCTTCTCCCGTGCTTCTGGGAGCTCAGTATGGCTCGTTCACCAAACCAGACCTCGCCCGGGGTCCGGGGGCGACTGCGGCGGCAGCTGGGGCCCACACCTGGCTCGTCCCGGCGTGGCGAAGGCTGCCCCCTGGTGGCCTCAGCCTCCCTGCCGTGAAAAAGGCTCCCCTCGCGAAGGCGCCGAGGACCTGCGCTGGACCCCGCCCCCTCCAGGCTGGAGACTCTCCGGAAGAAAGAGACCTGCTTGGCTCACTCTCACCTCGCCACCCCAGGGAGTGGCCCCCTAAAATCTTAGAAGAATGAAAATAAGATTGTTTGGAAAAACAAGACAGTAAAATAACCCCGCCAATGTTTTTTGGGGTGAAATTCAAAATTCTGTGTCATTAGAAGGTAATGTTTACACCAGTCATTAACAGAACAGCAATAATAGGTCAAATCAATCGGGTTTCCTTTAGTGGGGATGAAAAAGGATGAAATCGGTAAACTGCCAGGCCAAAGGGGATGCTGGGCCTTGGGTCAGGCACCGCAGGTTCCCAGAAAGACCCAGTCGTGACGAGACCAGGACTGGCACTTGGGGGAGCCCTGGGGTCTCCTGGCCCAGGCTTTTATAATCTTGAACCAGAAGACAGATCTTCTGCTGAAGGGGAACAGCTAAGGATTGGGAGCCTTTCGCAGATAGTGGAGCTGACACTGCCTGTTATTTAAATTAACCATCAAGCTTCTCATTTTAAGCCACCTGAAGGGGCATCGCAGGCGTGTTGTGATTAGCCCAAGGGAAAGTGGGTATGGGGAGCCTGTTGTTGGTGGTGCGTTTGACTTGTTTCTGCCTAAAAGGACCTAACAAGGTCATCTTTGTGTAGAAATCAAGAAACACAAATGGCTGCTTGGAGAGAACTTGCTGGGAAAACAATTGCCATGGCGATGAGTTTGTGTACACGAAAAGGCATCCGGAGCAGCCAATGAGCTCCTCTTCCAGCCTGTCATAAACACTCCTCCCACCCTGTCATAAACACTAATCATACCTTCCAGCTCAGCACCTTACACTTGATTTTTGTATCTTAATAAGTCTTGGCATCCAGTGGAGAGTCAGAATCCACTNCCAGACTCCTGGCAATGCTTGAATCCTTCCACAAGAAAACAAAGAAACTCATTTCTTTTCAAACATATTGACTCAGCATGCTCTAACCTTTTTCCTATACGCCAAGTGGGTGAATGATATGCTCAAATATGATGCTGCTTCTGAAATATTTACGAGAATCACTGAAAGTGAAAGTTGCTCAGTCATGTCCAACTCTTTGCGACCCCACGGTCTATAGAGTCTATGGAATTCTCCAGGCCAGAATGCTGGAGTGGGTAGCCTTTGCATTCTCCAGGGAATCATTCCAACTAGAATGATTAGTTGTATAAAAATGATTTGGCCGGGGAGGGGGTGGGGGGCTTCCCTGGTGGCTCAGAGGTAAAGAATTTGCCTTGCAATGCAAGGGATCAGTTGGATCCCTGATCCAGCAAGATCCTACATGCTGCAGAGCAACCAAGCCCGTGCACCACAACTACCTGTGCTCTAGAGCCCGGGGCTGCAGCTGTGCAAGCCTGTGCGCACAAGAGCCCCTGCTCNACCTCTTGGTGGAAGCTTTGGGTGAGCAGAAATAAGCTCCTATTCCAGGTGATTGAAGGGTAAATTATGATCAAAGTGAGTGAAGAGCAAAGCAGTGCCACATCCCCACCCCTTCCCCCATGAACCTCACTCAACATCATCTCGATGAACATAATTTTTAAGTCATAAATTTAGGAAAATAGATTGCATCTTGATCACTGACAGTCCATTCCCTCTCTTGGCAAGCCCAAGATGAATTATACTGGTTTAAGGTCAAAAACAGAATGCCAACAATTATATCAAAACATCAGATTAAATAAAAATAAAACCCAGCAAACATCAGAATAAGTTAGCATCTGGGTGAACTATTGTTAATGGTGGCCACCCCTCAGCATTTCCTCTTTTCTTTCAAAAATAACTCTATGCTCAGAAGCCTTTCAGGGGTCACCTAAATAGAAAAGAAATCCCCTGAGATTGGTTGCAAAGTCCCGTTTATCCATTTCTCTTTCCATATCACAATGGAAAATCACCAAGGCCACATGGAGATCTGTAAAGATTTTCTGTACACTCGTGTAAACAAAAGAACATACAATTTTCCTTTTCTTCTCAGCAGAGCATTTCATTTTTTATTTTTCTAGTTCAGGGAAAATGTTGAGATCCTTTAGGGGGGTTGTTGAAATGTCTTGAAATCAAAGATACAATATTAAAGAAATATTTAGAGAAGAAAAAAGCTAGTTGAAGGGGCTGTTGTTTGTGGAGAAGCCAGTTGTTTCATTTTATAAAAGGTTTCGATGTTTTCAGGCAGCAAGTGCATGAGGGAAGGGAGAGGTGGAAACATCCAGAAAGGGGATGCCAGGCAAGCTCTCGTGGAGGTCAGGAGCCCCTACTTTAGGTTAACAGCACAGCCTCCTTCCTTTCACCTTTTCCACGTTTGTTTCTGCCTCCCACCCCTGTGTGTATGGGCTAAGGACTCCCAACTTCCTCACCACCACAGCAACAGGCTGGGGCTGAGAGAACAAGGTGAGGGTGGGGCACAGCTTTAAGCCCTCTCAACTGCCCTGGGCTGCCCACTTCTGAACATCATGGGAGACAAATAAAACCTTTATTCCAGCCTGCGTGCGTGCGTGCTCAGTCGCAGCCAACTCTTTGCAACCCTGTGGATCGTACCCCCCCACCCCCCAGGTTCCTCTGTCCATGGGATTCTCCAGGCAAGAATACTGGAGTGGGTTGCCATGCCTTCTTCTAGGGGATCTTCCCAATACGGGAATCGAACCAATGTCTCCTGTGTTGCAGGCAGATTCTTTACCAGCTGAGCCACCAGGGAAGCCTGAAACAGAGTATTTTATTTGGTAGCCATCCCTGTTCCTGAGAGTGTGAATCAATAAATCACTTTGCTCTCTTAAACAAGATTAAGTTGGATTTCTGATCTTAACCAAAATCACCCTCTTTTGAGTTCCTGTTATCAATTCCTTTTTGTTTGTTTTGTAGCTTCATAAATACAGTTTTTTATAAAACAGCAGGTTTATAGAATGTAATTTTTCATGGTTGCCCTGGTTTCCCTTTAGGCCATAGACAAAGGAACCCCATTGGTTTGGAGCCAGAAAGAAAAATCAGGAGGAAATGACGTGATGTTTGCTGCAGGATGGCCACACGCTTTGAAGCAGGCATTCCAGAAAGCCAGCAAAGTAACCAGCATTGGAGGTCTGCGCGTGTCAGGAGAGCTCTGGGTGCGTTTCTCCCCTCCAGGGTGGTGCCTCTGTTCTGTGACGCTGTGTGCCACCCTGCCCTGCAGGATGGAGCACAGGACTCCTACCAGAAAGGTGGGGCTCTGCAAATCCCCCACTGTTTCTTCCAAAAGGCCAAATGACCGAGGGTTTTATTTTAATCTTCTGTCCTTTAGTTCATCTCTGGGAAAGTGCCCGCGTAGGAGTAGGAGCTCAGGAAGTGTCCGGTGAAGGAAGGGGTGGAAGAGCTGAGCCCTGTGCCCTTACCTCCACCCACGGTTTTGTGACGCTCTCTTTCTCCACCACTCTCACCTCGCCCTCCTCCCCAGGCTCGTGGAGAGACTCGCCATGGAGTTCTTGGATGAGCTCCAGCCCCCTGTGACTGGAGCTTCTCCCGTGCTTCTGGGAGCTCAGTATGGCTCGTTCACCAAACCAGACCTCGCCCGGGGTCCGGGGGCGACTGCGGCGGCAGCTGGGGCCCACACCTGGCTCGTCCCGGCGTGGCGAAGGCTGCCCCCTGGTGGCCTCAGCCTCCCTGCCGTGAAAAAGGCTCCCCTCGCGAAGGCGCCGAGGACCTGCGCTGGACCCCGCCCCCTCCAGGCTGGAGACTCTCCGGAAGAAAGAGACCTGCTTGGCTCACTCTCACCTCGCCACCCCAGGGAGTGGCCCCCTAAAATCTTAGAAGAATGAAAATAAGATTGTTTGGAAAAACAAGACAGTAAAATAACCCAGCCAATGTTTTTTGGGGGGAAATTCAAAATTCTGTGTCGTTAGAAGGTAATGTTTACACCAGTCATTAACAGAACAGCAATAATAGGTCAAATCAGTCGGGTTTCCTTTAGTGGGGATGAAAAAGGATGAAATCGGTAAACTGCCAGGCCAAAGGGGATGCTGGGCCTTGGGTCAGGCACCGCAGGTTCCCAGAAAGACCCAGTCGTGACGAGACCAGGACTGGCACTTGGGGGAGCCCTGGGGTCTCCTGGCCTGGGGCTTTTATAATCTTGAACCAGAAGACAGATCTTCTGCTGAAGGGGAACAGCTGAGGGTTGGGGGCCTTTCGCAGATAGTGGAGCTGACACTGCCTGTTATTTAAATTAACCATCAAGCTTCTCATTTTAAGCCACCTGAAGGGGCATCGCAGGCGTGTTGTGATTAGCCCAAGGGAAAGTGGGTATGGGGAGCCTGTTGTTGGTGGTGCGTTTGACTTGTTTCTGCCTAAAAGGACCTAACAAGGTCATCTTTGTGTAGAAATCAAGAAACACAAATGGCTGCTTGGAGAGAACTTGCTGGGAAAACAATTGCCATGGCGATGAGTTTGTGTACACGAAAAGGCATCCGGAGCAGCCAATGAGCTCCTCTTCCAGCCTGTCATAAACACTCCTCCCACCCTGTCATAAACACTAATCATACCTTCCAGCTCAGCACCTTACACTTGATTTTTGTATCTTAATAAGTCTTGGCATCCAGTGGAGAGTCAGAATCCACTGGCTGTGCTGGTGCTGGTCCCAAGGCCTCGTAGATCCACTCTGGAAAGCCACGGCCCTCATGTTGTCACCCACAGGGACCGAATGCATCAAAGGATGGCCTTTTCATTCCCTTGAGAGACATTATCCCTTCCAAGAAATACGTGCGTCTCTGCAGAATGACACAGGATACGACCTACTCTCCAAAGACACAGATTCAGCCATTCGCTCAATATCTGTTCATGTTTTGATATATCTGTGTGACCTCTGATTATGAGCACAGTCAACAAGTCAGAGCCAGTGGGGTGCGACAATCCAGGAAGAAGCCAGACAGGCTTGGTCCTTCCATCAGGACACTGACAGTTTGGTGGGGGAACCTTCGAATGAACAAGTAATTATCTTGGAGATGGACACTGTGAAAGGCGAGCCAATCAATGCGCCGAGTGCGTGGACTGGAGGCTGTGGTCAGTGCATCCGCCATTTCCCTCTGCCCTGAGTTGACATCAGTGTGTGGGGTGCCTTGCTGCTCTAAAGTGCGAGGGAGTCAGTCCAACAAGCTTCTGTGAGGGCCTGCCTGTTTGCAATGGTAGGAAGATAGATGACAAATGATTTTCCCTCTTCAAGAGGCTCCTGATGTCCCAAGCAGAGTGAAACACATACCTGGGGCTCTCAGAGGTGTAATGGTGCCCAGCCCACGAAGGAGAGGCTTCCCAGTAGCTCAAGTGGTAAAGAATCTGCCTGCAATACAGGAGACCCAGAAACACGGGTTCAGTCCCTGGGTCGAGAAGGTTCCCTGGAAGAGTAAATGGCAACCCTCTCCAGTATTCTTACCTGGAAAGTCCTGTGGACAGAAGAGCCTGCTGGGCGACAGTCCACAGACTTGCAAAGACTTGGACAAGGCTGAGCACACATGCCCTGGAAGGAGACAGGAGTGGACTCAGCCTCAACGGGTGGATTCTGCTTTTGTTTCAGTGTGGCTGTCTTTTCCACCTTTATCAGTCTCAGGTGCCGGAAGCAAAGGCCCTCATCTCCTTGCCCGCAGCACATCTTCCCTGTTGAACTGGTCAGGCCCCTTCCCTCAGGTTCATGGTTCTGTTTTTCAACTTCTCTTTCATCCCTGATCCCCACTATCATTCCCTTCCCCCCAGAAGCATCGCACTGATGTGGTTGATATATATTCTTAAATATGTGTGAATCCTTACAGAGCATGTCATGCTTTCTGTGTTTGTATACGCTTTTAATTAACATGACTAATTCTATGCTATAGCTCCCGGGCTGGTTATTTTTATTTTTATTTTTTTCCTCCACTCGGCACTAAGGTGAGTTCAGTGGCATGTAATAGTTGCTTCTAACCACGCACAGTATTCCATGGTGAGAACCCAAAGTCATTTTTCTCATCCCTTCCCCCAGTGATGGACTTGTGGGTCGCCTCCAGACTCCCCCACCCTACACACTCAGTCGCTGTGGCAGCTTCATGAAGGATCCCTTTGGTCCAACGTGATGTCTCTGAGATGGACATCCAGGAGTCAGCTTGCTGGATAGGTGTCTAACTTTCTTAAGTGCAGGTGAATGGCTTTCCGCAGGCCTGGGATTTTGGAGCCCACACGGTGGCCTTGAGTGAACCAGCAAAGGGCTCCCCCTTCAGGCGGATGCTGCCCTACATAGCTAGGCTGGTGGCAGTAACGTGTGTAATTCGGGAGGAAACACTTATGCTAGTGCAGGAGATGTGGGTTCGATCCCAGAGCCGGGAAGAACCCCTGAAGAAGGAAATGTCAACCCACTCCAGTATTCTTGCCTGCGAAATCCCATGGACACAGGAGCTCGGCAGGCTACAGTCCAGGGCTTCCAAAGAATCAGGCGCAACTAAGCGATTAAGTAACAACAGCCCCCTTTTCCAGGCACAGCCAGCCCTAGGCCACAGGCCTGGCTGGTTGTGGGGCAGCAACCGGCCTTCAGGAGGCCCTGGGCCTCCCGGCCAGCCGCCCTCTTGCTGCCATCCTCGGCCTCCCTGAGAGTGGCTCCCAGCTGCACCCCTGGTCCTGGCATCCTTGCTGGCATCCACCTTTCTAAGCATCATCGTTTTGGGGTTTAGAAGGCGGCTTCCCTGTGTTGTTTTCATTTGCGTATCTTGGATGTTATCACGTTTGTCTATCTCTTCACGAGCTTGATGGCCATTTGTATCGAATTTACTGGAGTTTTCCCTTCTTTGGCTGTTCCCGTCTCCGGGGATCTTCCAACCCAGGGATGGAACCCAGGTCTCCCACATTGCAGGCGGATTCTTTACCAGCTGAGCCACAAGAGAAGCCCCTCAATGGCCAGAAGGAGTCTTGTACCTTATAGGTAAACACTTTTAGACGTAATACAGATGTATGACGTATGTGCAGCTTGGGTTTCCCTACTTGGTGTATGCTCTCCTCTGCTGAACACAAGTCTTTAAATTTTGAAACAGCACAATTTAACAATGTTTTGGCTCACTGCACCTTTTGGTCTTGGTTAGGAAATCTTTTCCCACCCTGCCCCCGCCCAAATCAGAAACCTACTATCCCCAACATTCTTCCGCCTCCTTTAGAGTTTTAACTTAATGTCTTTAATCAGTCTTGGAGTCCAGCATTTGCGTGGGGTAAGGCAGATTTCGTTTTCTTTTTCTTCCTAGAACAGGCCAGTTTTCTAAACTCGGTCCTTTCCCCATTGTCTCGTGGCACTTCGTTAGCGTAAACTGTGGTCAAGTCTATGCCACCATCAGTCGAGTTTTCTACATCCTGATGGCAGTGTTCTCATCTGCGTTGGCTCTGCAGTCTGCTATGGCAGGACCACACTTTAAAAAATGGAAACAGAAAGACCAATCCCGGGAGAGAATACACACACTCCAAGACCCGAAAGCTTCCGGCCCCTCCCTTCCTACCCCGGCTCCTCTGGCTCCTCCTTACCCTTCAGATGGGACCTAAATGTCACGTGTCCCCCTTATGTGGGAAGCCCCATCGCTTCCTGTCATAGCACCTTCCTCACTCTATGTGTAACACACACTATTTGTAATTTTAAATGAGCTTGCTTATATATAGTATCTTCTCCCTCACCAGCGAGCAAACTCTCCAAGGACAGACTCAGTCTGTCTTAAGTGGCACCAGGCATTAACGCCTGGAAGAAGGTGGTGGAAACACAGCAAAACTGATGCAAAAGCGGAATCCACCCTGTCCGTTGACGCGGAGCCCACGCCTGTCTCCTTCGCGGGCTGGGCGCCGTTCCTTTTCTCCTCCGAGAGCCCAAGACACAGGCATCCCTCTACTTGGGACGTCACGAGCCTCCTAAAGATGGAAAACTATTTGCCATCTATCTTTCTACCGATAGGGTGCTTAAGCTCTGTACTAAGCACTCTACGTGTATTGGCCTATTCCCTACCCTTGCATGTGCGTGCACACACACACATACCAGCCCTACGCGATGGGAGCTATTATTATCTCCATTTTACAGATAAGTCGGGGCACAGAGAGGTTAAGCGACTTGCCTCAGGCCACACAGCTGCGGAGTAAATGAACTTGGTTTCGAACTCAGACAATCCAGCTCTCGAGTTCATGTTCTTATCCACTGACTAGACCACATCACAGAGTACAGCACATGAATGGGAGAAGGAATAAATGCAGGGGAAAGGGAAGGGCGGTCAGGCGACTGCAGCCGCATTAACATCCATACTTGGGTGCAGTTTCTCTTTCCAAGTTATTATGCTCCTAATGAGAGTTATTTTTTCTCTAAGATGATGATTTTCATAAATTATGGAAAATTCTTTGGCCATTGCTTTTTATGTTATGGCCTGGGGTGGAGCATGGGGGGTGAAGAATGACTTTTTAAATTCCTTCAAGTTGAATTCTCGGAGACAAGATTGCATGTAGAATCCATAATTAATTGTTATTCACACTTAATATAGTTAGATAATGTGAATATATACTTTCCATTAATTTATGTGGCTGATTCCTCATCATTTTCCCATAGGTATAGTTCACTGATTTCTCAAGTTATTAAAAATTAAAATTCATATTAGGGAGTTAGAGGAGCCTGGTGTCCCTACACCTATTTTTAATCGAAAGTCACAAGCGAAGTAGAGGGAGTTCATGGCAACTGCTTCCTTTGGAAAATTCTAAACTAAAATGAGGGGATACATTTATTATTTGATTTGTAAATCCATTAAATATGAATGCATGATTACTCTGACAGTCTTGAGCCGCCTCTGTCCCCCAGTGGGCTTACCATTCCTGGGCTTACTATCTCCTGGGTAGCCAGCTAGTAAATGCTATGAAGAGGCCAGGATGGAGGACCTCCCTGGTAGCCCAGTGGCTAAGGCTCTGCACTCCCAATGCAGGGGGCCCAGATTCTATCCCTGGTTGGGGTACTAGATCCTGCATGCTGCAACCAAGATACAACACAGCCAAAATAAATAACTTTTTTAAAGAGAATGGGCTGAAGCTGCCTGCTCTGCAAGGGGTGCTGGGCAGGAGTAGGTGGCATTCAGCTGGTTCATGAAGGGGAATTCCTTGGTCCAACGGTTAAGATTCAGGGCTTTCACTGCAGAGTTTCTATCCTTCATCAGGGAACTAAGATCCCACATGCTGCGTGGTACAGCCAAAAAAAAAAAAAAAAAGAAAGAAATTAAATGATAAACTGGCCCATGAGGGAAGAGAAGGAGTTAGACATTGGAGAGGGAAAGGCATTCCAGGGAGCAGAAACAGCATGTGCAAAGCACGAGAGGCCAAAAAAAAAAGGCGCAGCAGGTTCCACAGGGCCAAATAGCTTGCAGGGGAGCATGAACGGCGCGGTGGTGGTGAGGAGTGCTGGAGAGAGGTGGGCCAGGGGCTAAAGAGAATACTAAGCAGAGTACTGAAGAGACAGAGAGAGGATGGTAATTTCCAGAAGCTTCAGTGC
>SJYV01023682.1:0-13345 GCA_006410875.1 Neotragus pygmaeus
AAAAAAAAAGGTCTTGACCAAATGAGTTTGGTTAGTATTAACCAACCTTAGAGAAAGACGATGGTAAACAACAAATATCATTATCAAGACAATCACCAAAGCTACAGTTCCACACCCGATACTGTGGGTAATACTTTGAAACCATCCTCGTGGGTCTAGCCCAGGTTCTAGCCCAGGTTTATTTGTTCAGCTAATGTTTCCAAAGTAGGGGAAGAGGGCAGGTTTTTAGAAAAAGTGTTAAAGATTTTCTTTTACAATAGTTGTACATTCAGAGAGGCATGATCATATATATTTGTAAGTGAAATTTGATTTGTTCCCAGTTGTAGGCACTATGATAGAATTGAACAGGAATAACACAAAATTGAGTAGCTTAAAGAAACAGAGGAGTTAATACAAGTATGTAGTTTGCAATTCATACAAGTTGCAGAATGTAAAAGTCTTATTAAATCGTAAATTTTCTATGGCTATAACAAAAGGAAGTGGGACACAGGCCTGTATAAAACATGACTGATGATAGTGAAAGAAATAGTTACTATGACCACGACTGGTTCCTATAAAATGTCTGGTCCAAGTTCCAAGTTCTTCCGTGCTCTGGTGCTCGCAGCAAGTTTCCAAATGGCCCATTGTTCAGGCCCACTCTGTTCATCGAGGACGATCCTAGGACGAGGTGGGGCTAATCCACGGTCAAGCCACTCAAGAAGTCCTTTGTCATAGGAATGCCCCATCGTAGTGCCAGTGACCTTCCATATCACNAAATGGCCCATTGTTCAGGCCCACTCTGTTCATCGAGGACGATCCTAGGACGAGGTGGGGCTAATCCACGGTCAAGCCACTCAAGAAGTCCTTTGTCATAGGAATGCCCCATCGTAGTGCCAGTGACCTTCCATATCACACACAGTGTTGTTAATATCATCTGAGTAGTCAGATGACCACATACCATGGGGTCCCCAATCAACAACTGTATGATTAGCCACAAACATTGACTTTCTTGATTTGGTTTGACATTTGTCCCAAGGAATGGGAGTATAGTAAAGTTTTTATAAGTAAACCCTTTGCATAAAGTTCTTTGTTCTTTCCCTAACGTTTCAGCAGTATAAACACGGTTTACAGACAAAGAAAGGGCAGTAAATAATCCAAGCAGTGGCTGAAAGTCTTCTTTTGGAGGCAGGACGAAAGCCCAAATTTGTCAGCCCAAATTTGTCGGCTGACGTTTATGCACAATTTTGCTGGGCCCGTGCACAAGGGAAGGACTTCACAGCCTAAAGAAATGTTCATTCGTTTTCTTTCCTGCCCAGGGTGTGAGGGCCCTTTCATGTACTAGGGAGAAAGTATATGTATAGAGTCATTAGTTGAAATGATTGGTCCTCTCTCCGTCCATTCGACCACCTGTAAATAGAGGGGGGTTGGGTATTAGTCTGCTCGAGCAGGGGGAGGTACAGGCCAAAAGACTAAGCGTTGCCAGGAGAATGTATTCAGGACTCGGAGGCAATTCCTGTTGAGAGACCAAATTTTCAGCTTGATTAGTAGGGTTTTTATTTGTCTCCAAGTGAGGAGATCATCGGGGTGATGCCGCCGAGGGCGGTGCTTTCTGGAGTTCTTTAGAGCAGACATAGCCCATATTGGAATTTCTTCTTCCTGNCCTGTTGAGAGACCAAATTTTCAGCTTGATTAGTAGGGTTTTTATTTGTCTCCAAGTGAGGAGATCATCGGGGTGATGCCGCCGAGGGCGGTGCTTTCTGGAGTTCTTTAGAGCAGACATAGCCCATATTGGAATTTCTTCTTCCTGGGGTTCTTGTTTCATCTCCATTTTGAATGCCGGGGGCCCCCTTGGGTCGAATCTTAGGAAGAGGTTAAAAAAACTGAAAACAAATAAAGCTGTATTAACAAAAGTTAAAGGTTTAGAAAATATGTTAGAATCTAGTAAAGTCTGCTTTAGATAAGGAAGACAGTAGTGTATCTGTGTATTCCCCCTTTTTAAATTTTTTTATTTGTAACTTTAGTGTGTGATGTGTTTGTTTTGACTATGTCTTGTGTCTGTGGATTATAAGGAATACCTATAATATGTATTTATTGATAGGTTTTACAATTTTATGAGGATCAGAGCCAATTAGAGTTTTAGTCCTAATTCTTCCATTGATAATGTTTAGAGCAATTAAATCAAGGTAGGGTGTGAGTGACTTTATTTCCCTAAAACGGGTATACATGCTTTCTACTGGGTGTTCTTGTTGGGCAATAAGTCCTGTGGGAGAATGAGAGGGGAGTATAAACAATTCTAGAGGTAAATCTATTTTGATGCGAGTAAGAAATTGTTTTTGTAATTTATTTTGCTCCAAACAGAGTTCTTCTCATGCCTCTTGAGAAAGTGAACGAGGGCTATAAATCAGGATCTCCTTTTAAAGTATTAAGTAGGTCATTCACTTGATAATTAGCAATGCCTAAAGAAGGTCTAATCCAATTAATATCACCTAAGAGCTTTTGAAAATCATTTCAGGTTGATAATTTATCAGCAAGGATCTGAGTTAGTTGGGGAGTAATGCGTTGTCTATTAACAACGAACCCCAAATAACGGTAAGGTGTAGAAGTTTGCATTTTTTCAGGGGCAGATTAATCTAGAGTTTTTAAAGCATAGTTGAGCTATATCAAACATGTGTTCAGTTTTTAAGACAGATGGANGTCTCTTTCAATTCTGGTTTCCTTGGTGGGTATGCCCAGCAGTGGGATTGCTGGGTCATAAGGCAGTTCGTTCTCATCAATAAAAATATTCAGAACCAGATTACACATCTGTTGGACAGAAACATTAGAATATACTGAGCAACTATAATGCGTGAGGCTCTTTAGGAAAAACAGATCATGGTCTTCATAATTTCCACTCTAATGATACTATGAATAAAGCCATATTCAGCATCAATTTATCTTGGATTCCTTTAGTTTCTTCATGAAGTGTAATTATGGAAGAAAAAGGATTGATGTGATTAATAGGAGAAATGGGACAATTATTTTCCATTTTCGAAACTGCACTTCACATAAATATGAGTGTTCCAAGAGGTGTTTTGGAGAAGGAAATGGCAACTTATTCCAGTATTCTTGCCTGGAGAATTCCATGGAAAAGGAGCCTGGTGGGCTACAGTCCATAAGGGCACAAAGATTTGGGTACAACTGAATGACTAACACACAGGAGAGGTTTAATTGGTGTTATACTTAAAAAGAAAGAAAAGCCAAGTTTAACAAACTTGAGCAAATTTCGTTTTTCCAAAATTTCTCAAAACAGTTTATCTACTAATACACACTATGAGCCTCCAAGAAAAGGATATATTATGTACAATTTTCCCCCAAAGTACTTGTCCTTGTTTTCTTATGGGACATACCCCTACCAAATAGAGTCTATAAAATGGGATGCTAATAAAATACCAGTAGTTATTTATTTTCACAAACTATGGCATCACAAGGTTAAAAATAAGGTAAAGTACCAGAGTGTTTTTAGTGTTCTCTATTATAAATAAATGCCATACTTAAGGATCCCACCTCAGTAATGAAATCTATTTTCTTTGATGCCTCTGGCCCAAATTAATCTTTCAAGTCTTGTAGTTGTCGTAGCTTCGTTTAGTTGTACTACCATGTAGTTTATGTAGCATCCTGTGGCAGACAGATCACTATCAGTGGATATAGAATGTCAGAACTTAGTCCTAGCTAGGAAATATTAGCAAGTAACAATCAACCTAAGAAGAGGTGGCAAGAATACACAGAAGAACTGTACAAAAAAGATCTTCATGACCCAGATAATCACGANACACACACACACACACACACACACACACACACACACACACACACTAGTTTTCTTGCCTGGAAAACTCCATGGACAGAGGATCCTGGCAGGCTACAGTCCAAAGAGTCGGCTGGGCAACTGAGAACATATGCATGATATAATTATGAGTTCTTCTGGAGAATAATAGCTTTAGGCCTTAAAGCAATGACAAAATCACTGAAGGGCAATTTCTGACAATTTCAGCTAAAAAGGCAGTTTTTCTAAGAATACTGAAGCAAGGACAGAGAGAAGGAGAAGTAAGGGATTTGAGTTCAAAAACTACAGATGCGTCATCATTCTTGGCACTACCCTGTCCAAACTTGTCTGTCTACTTTCCCAACTAATCCTGAACCTTTTGCAAGGGTACTGGATGTCCTGAAAAATAAAGCGAGATCTCCTTTTGTGGCCTGGAGAATTCCATGGACCGTATAGTCCATGGGGTCGCAGTGTCGGACACGACTGAGCAACTTTCACTTGTACTTTTCCTTTGGTGATTGCAAATGTTAGTTGTTCAGTTGTGTCCAACTCTTTGCAACTCCATGGACTGTAGCCCACCAGGCTCCTCTGTTCATGGGATTTCCCAGGTAAGAATATTGCAGTGGGTTGCCATTTCTTTTTCCAGGGGATGTTCCTGACCCAGGGATCAAATCCAGTTGTCTCACACTGCAGGCAGATTCTTTACCATCTGAATCACCAGGATCCCTTTTGTGATTAAGTCTAAGGTAAACTTCGAAACTTGGGAAAGGAAACTTCCCACATTCATACCTCCAGAATTATATGGGCAGTGCCCTGGAGGAGGGTAGAAGAGGGAGGGACTTTCTTTTTTTAATAAAATGTTCTTGAAGAATATTTCAGGACTTTTCCAATTTGTAACCTTCATTCAAATCCCCACTCAATGTATAAACCAGCTACATCATAAAACAGCTTTTTAGTACTGGCTTCCAACATCAAATTTGCTAGTATTATACATACATAAAGGAACTTTTTAAATTCTTAATACCCCTGTTTTGAAAGACAGAAATTGAAGGAGGTAAGATTATAATATTTAATGAATGCCTTTATATACCAGACACCACATAAGACATTTTACCTGTTTTATTTCACTTAATGAGCACGTGGCTAATGGTTTAGCTATTGGAGTAATTCGATAAAAGTCAAAATATGATAGAGAACTAAGACTGGAAGTATCACATATCAAGTTATATAAAAAACTGTACATTCTTCACTCACTCCTTAATTCAATTTATTTTGTGACACCTAACTACTATGCATATGGTGACTCTGTTTTGGTCAATGTAAAGACTAATTTGAGATGTAGTATTGATTCATGTAGCACTATGACCAGTATTGAAATCTGAGGGTCAGTTAGTTTCTAAATGTGTAACATTATTGACCTTATAGGATGTTGCTTATTAAATATATAATGTTAGAAAAAGATACCTATGAGGAGAAACCATTCGCCACTTCAAAGTTACACTGATATAGAAAAACTAACTATCAACTTAGCCACTTGAGATTTTAAACAATTTCTGGATATCACTTTGAATTTTTATCCTCAAACCTTTCTGTATAGCATGAGTATCAGCAGGAGGCCTGCAGGGGTTGGTTGTAGAGAGCTTGGAAAACACTTCAGCTTCTCCCTCACTGCAATGTTCTGTGTGAAACCAGGCCCCCTGTGCTTTTCATCTCTAGGTTTGTAAGAAGTGCGAACCAGGAAAAAAGAAAACATGTAAAAGAAAAGTAGATAGAATGCCAGAATGTGAGGAATCCTTCAGAATAACTTGTTATAAAATCAAAGAAGGTAATTTAAGCTAATAAAAGATCGAGAGCACCAGTTCTTAGCTATAGATTCTGGGACTGCATAGAACCTCCTCATTGTTAGGGATTCAAACAGAGGCCCCTCTGGAGAGGCAAGTAAAGGAACCAAACTCCGGAAACCCATCAGAAGCTGACACACTATTTCCTTCTGGAATAAGTTCTTTTCAGAATAGGATGTACACTTACTGAGGACTATTGTTTCTTTCCCTAAGGTAGAAGATTAAACATTCTGATGAGCAAAGGGGATTTCTGAACCTTTTTCTGCATGGTTTAAACCATGGCCAATACCTCTTAAAAGACCTTGTCAATTCAAATTCTAGTGTCCCGTGTTGGATATTTATTATTTTTAGCTTTTTTAAGCCAATAGTTTCTCAAGCCAGGTTGGTGTGAAGGGTAATCACAGACTATGAGTTAACTTTCCTTTGTTCTTTACGTAGGGGAAAAAGCTGAAAATATGACAATTCCTGGTACTGTTAGACAAAGAATAGGATTTGGCTTTTCTTCCCTTCATGACTTTAAGTTCAGTTCAGTCGCTCAGTCGCGTCTGACTCTGCGACCCCATGAATCGCAGCACGCCAGGCCTCCCTGTTCATCACCATCTCTCGGAGTTCACCCAGACTCGCGTCCATCGAGTCCGTGATGCCATCCAGCCATCTCATTCTCGATCGTCCCCTTCTCTTCCTGCCCCCAATCCCTCCCAGCATCAGAGTCTTTTCCAGTGAGTCAACTCTTCACATGAGGTGGCCAAAGTACTGGAGTTTCAGCTTTAGCATCATTCCTTCCAANTGTTGATGACTTAAGACAGGTCTTAGATTAGCAAACAAGTATATTCAAATTATATTTATATTTAAATAATTATATATATTTTTCAGTTCACGTGAATTTGAATTTAAATAGAGCTCATTAACTTCACAGTATCTAACAACAAAGCTGGTATATCAATGGCAGCACTGCCAGATGTTGAGGGTTTCAGGTAAAAGACAGAATCTGTCCCAGGTTTTTGTTGAAGGGGACCTGGGAATATATTTCTAGCACTGGAGTACAAGCATCTGATGTATTCATCCCATGCTCTGTTCATCCACACATCCAGCGAGCCATCTCTTCATCCATCCATCCCCTCACTAACTCATCCGATCATCTCATACCCATTGAGAAGACAGACGCCTCCTACGCTCCTGCTCCCAGGAGGACCCCCAGCGTGAGTGACAGTCGCCTCGTGGGGACAACGGGGGAGACACAGAAGGGACATGCCTGCAGGCTCTCCTCCCTCTGAACGGTGAAGCACCCACCTGGTCCTAACGCCTCCGTGCTGGGGTGTTCAGGCCGGCCATTTTCCTTCTTGCGAAACAAGCGGCTACGGACGACTTGATGCCCTTCTTCTTCGGGGCTTTCTGCAGCGAGTCCTGCCTGCTGGTTCTGCTTCTGGGGTTGTTCCCGGGGTTGTCCTGAGAGCCTGTCGTGCTTTGGGGAGAGAAAACAACGTTTAACTGGCACCCTCGTGCAAACACACACTCCTCCACAAGAGCTACTGAGAGAAACGGGCCCCCAGCAACATCCGCGATTCAACCTGGCAGCAGACAGTGGAGTCTCCTTCACCAAACACGCTCCACACGAGCAATGCAGGCTCCCGGACACAGACATTGCCCCGGGAAGCTGAGATTCTCTGCCTCGAGCTCTTCCTCGAGAAGGGCTTGACTCCAGGCCAGCTGGTGCAGAGGGCGCCCCGACCTTCCCTCGGGGGCGCTGCTCGGCAGGTGACGACGCTCCAGGAGAAGCCGAGCGCCCCTACTCTGGGCAGTTCCCCCCGCCTCCCGCAGGGTGACCGTCCCCGGCCACGGCAGGAGAGCGACGGTCGCCATGCAGGGCTGCTGGTCAGGTGACCACACGTGCCCTCCATCGCGTGCTGCCTGGCTCAGGCCAGGAGCTCAGGTGGTCGTCTGAATGAGGACAGTGTCAGTCACAGGAGGGGACACAGTGTCCTGAGACGAGACCCCTGAGGAAAAGGGAGGGACCCTCAAGAGCGAACCCGAGAGGCAATGGGGCCGTCACCGTCAGGAACGTGCCCCAGGCCGGGCAGACCTCTATCAAGAGCAGGAAGAAAGCTCCCACAGGAGTCAATCTGTAGAGATGGATGTTTAACATCACTGAGGTCACGGAGCTCTTCTTCCCCAGCNATCTGTGGTTATTGATATTTCTTGCAGCAATCTTGATTCCAGCTTGTGCTTCATCTAGCCCAGCATTTCTCATGATGTACTCTGCATAACAGTTAAATAAACACAGTGACAATATACAGTCTTGATGTACTCCTTTCCTGATTTTGAACCAGTCTTTTGTTCCATGTCCAGTTCTAACTGTTGCTTCTTGACCTACATACAGATTTCTCAGGAGGCAGGTTAGATGGTCTGGTATTCTCATCTCTTTCAGAATTTTCCACAGTTTAATGTGATCCACACAGTCAAAGGCTTTAGCATAGTCAATAAAGCAGAAGCAGAAGTTTTTCTGGAACTCTCTTGCTTTTCCAATGATCCAACAGATGTTGGCAATTTGACCTCTGGTTCCTCTGCCTTTTCTAAATCCAGTTTGAAGATCTGGAAGTTCACAGTTCACATACTGTTAAAGCCTGGCTTAGAAAATTTTGAGCATTACTTTGCTAGCATGTGAGATGAGTGCAATTGTGCAGTAAGTTGAACATTCTTTGGCATTGCCTTTCTTTGGGATTGGTATGAAAACTGACCTTTTCCAGTCCTGTGTCCACTGCTGAGTTTTACAAATTGGCTGGCATATTGAGTGCAGCACTTTCACAGCATCATCTTTTAAGATTTGAAATAGCTCAACTGGAATTCTATCACCTCCACAGCTTTGTGTGTAGTGATGCTTCCTAAGGCCCACTTGACTTTGCATCTCAGGATGTCTGGCTCTGGGTGAGTGATCACAACATTGTGATTATCTGGGTCATGAAGATCTTTTTTGTACAGTTCTTCCGTGTATTCTTGTCACCTCCTCTTAATATCTTCTGCTTCTGTCAGGTCCATACCATTTCTGTCCTTTATTGTGCCCATCTTAGCATGAAATGTTCCCTTGGTATCTCTAATTTTCTTGAAGAGATCTCTAGTCTTTCCCATTCTATTGTTTCCCTCTATTTCTTTGCATTGATAGCTGAGGAAGGCTTTCTTATCTCTTTTGCTATTCTTGGAGAATAGCATGAGGAGAGATTCTTCCTAAGTACTCTCCTGCTTCTCTCTGCTTCTCGAGTCACTGCCTATGAAGAGGCAGGGAGAACTGACCTCAATGCTGCTCAGAATGTGACCACTGGACCAGCAGCAATAGCATCTCCTGAAATCATGTAAGAAAGGTGGAATCTCAGGTCTCACTCAGACTTGCAGAATCACAATCTACATTTTAACAAGACTACCAGGTAATTTGTAGGTGCATAAAGCCTTGAGAAGCATTTTTCTGGACTTGGAAAAAAAAAGGTTTAGCACTATTAAAAATAATTATATGGTAATTGAAAGGTGAGGAAGGAAAATATCATGAAAATAGTACTGTAATATAGTGTTAAAGAGCACACTGAAAAGTCAGTTTGTGTGATTAATAAAATCTGAGTAAACTATGAGTAGTGTCCCTTAATACAATACTAGATGAAATAGGCAAACAGGGTTATCATTCATTCATTCAACTTTAATTAAACTATGTGCTGACAGGCATATACACTAACCTTCCTTTCCAAGTCAAAAAAAGAAATCCTTGGACTTCCCTGGTGGTCCAGTGGCTAAGATTCTGCAATCCCAATGTAGGGGGCCTGAGTTCAATCCCTGATCAGGGAACTAGAGCTCTCATGCCACAACTAAAACCCAATACAGCCAAACAAATAAATTTTAAAAATTAAAAAAAAAAAGAAATCCTCCCAGGTTAAATATAAATAAATAAGCATATATTTTATTATATATGTATAATATATTATGACTTAAATATAAGTAATATATATTTTAAAACAAAATAGATTACTATATTATAAAAATTATACATTATATAATACTATATACATATAATACATATATATATGTATTATATAATATATATATTATATACATAATACTATAAACATATATACTGTTTACTTTTAAGTGACATATCCGAATTTTAATTCTGTACTATTATGTCTGTTATTGCTGTTTGAAAGACAATCTGGCACTTTCCTGGTGGCTCAGTTGTAAAGAATCTGCCTGCCTGTGCAGGAGACACAGGTTCAATCCCTGGTCCCAGAAGATCCCACATGCTTTGGAGCAACTAAGCTCATGTACCACAACTACTGAGCCTGTGCTCTAGAGTCCAGGAGCCACAACTACTGAACCTATATGTCAGACTATTAAAACCTCAGTGCCCTAGAACTAGTTGCTCCTGTTAGGAGAAGCTAATGAGAAGCCTGTGCGCTGCAACTGCAGAGTAGCCCCAGTTGCCAAACTAGAGAAAAGCCTACATAACAGGAAAGACCCAACAGAGCCATAAATAAATAAATAAGACAAACTGAGGCGACCTTTAAAGACTTATCTAAACTGCCAAGTATTAGACTTTACATCCAACTATTTTATTCACTTAAACTTTTAACTAGCATATCCATATGCATGTCTGTGCTCTTTGTGGAATTTTAAGTGACTGGGAAAACCATGAGAAGTCTGAGATGACTTCTTTTACAAACTATATCTTGAACAGTATACACAGAAAATGTGAATATCCTGGGTCATAAGTAGCCTAATCACTAAACTCTCCTAGTTTTTTCATTTTCTCAATGAACTAAAATCAAAGACCTACATCTTCATTTGTTTCTCTGGTGTAAAGGTAAGATTACTACTGTATCCACATAATGCTTATGATCTTTAATATTATATATACATATATATTTTTATATTACATATTATATGTATATACATAGAGAGAATGTACCATACGATACATAAAAGTATAGCCAATATACCATAGGAACGTAAAATGAATAGATGAGAAGAAAGTAGAAAAAAACACATCAAAATGATCACTGCTGGGGGAAAGGGGAATAAAGAATGACTACTGAAGAGTACAGGATTTGGGGGGGAGGTAATGAAAATGTTTTAAATGAATACAGTAAAAAAAAAACTGAATATATTTAAAGGGTAAATTTTATGATACATGAGATATCTCAAAGCCGTTAAAAATGATGCGACATGGGAGCATTATGGATGTCTTCTGCAAATATTTTCCCCAAGAATAATTTTTGAATGCCTACTGCTAAAGACTGCATGTTTAGATCCCCCTAAAATTCTTATGTTGAAACCTAATCTCTAATGTGATGGTACTTACAGGTGATAAGTTAAGGACCTGATAAGCTCCTCAGAGTAGAAACCTCATGAATGGGAATGTTGTCTTTATAAAAGAGGTCCCAGAGAGCTTCTTCGCCCTTTCTACCATGTAAGGACACAATGAGAAAACAGCTGCGTATGAACTAGAGAGCAGGCCTTCACCTTGATCCTGGACTTCCTAAATTCTAGAGCTATAAGAAATAAATGTTTGCTGTTTATAAGCCACCCGAGGTACGGTATTTTTCTTTTAGCAACATGAATGGACTAAGATACTTGTCATGTGCTCATCACTGCTAGATTAGTTAACAGTCTTTGAGTTCCAAGCAACAGAAACTGATTTGGCTTTACCTTAAGCTAAAGAAAGGAATGTATGAGAAAGATATCAGGCTATCTCCCTGAATCAAAACAGCAACTGTGAAAACAAAACCAAGGGGAAAAGTAAGCAGGAATCTCTGCAAGAAAATATGACTCAGTTCAACAACTCTGCTCCAAACTGTAAATACTCACTCAACAGAAGACAAAATGATCCTGGCATGGGTCAGGGGTCCACCATGAATCAATCAGTTATGGCAGGTGACCCTGCCCATCAGGAGCTACTCAAAAGAAAAACCTTGTTTAAAGGTGGGCAGAGAACCCAAGAAGAATCTACTACAATTGCTGTTATAAGTAAAGATTTTAAAAAGAAGCAAAATACGAATAACATAAGAGTGCTAAACAGCATTATGAAGACTTTGGTGATCTTCATGGTACGAACATAACCATGCCAATTCAAGCTTTTGATATGCAATAACAGACATGTATTAAGAGATCAGCAAACTTACAGAAGTATAGACTTCCAGAAGGAAATAGAGTAAAAAATTAATTTGACAGTCGAAGTCCTAGATAACTGGGAGTAGTGTTCTCAATCAAGTAAGAACCCTATCTTTGACGTCTAACAGTTTTAGGTCCTTCTCCAGCTTTCGAACTCACAAGCTGTGGGGACAATCTGATCACTTGTTAGCTATAGGGTCCCACATCCTTTGGTGGGCTGTGTGACACTAACAGATTACTTCTGTTCTCTAAATTTTACTTTCCAGCTCTTTTAAAGGCTAATAGGGACATCCCTGATGATCCAGTGGCAAAGACTCTGAACTGCCAGAGGAGGGGGCCCATGTTCAATTCCTATTCAGGGAACTAGATCCTGCATGCTGCAGCTAAGATCTGGCATAGTCAAATAAATATTTTTTTTTAAGTGGTAATAATACAAACATGTCACAAAACCATGATGAAGCACACAGATAATGCATATCAGATACTTAGCAAGTCCCACTCCAGTCAGCAGGAAGCCATCATTTTTAAAAGCTGCTATTATTATTAATATACAAACCCAAAATGCAATGGAAAGGAACAATAGTAAAGTGGCAGGGTTGCAGGGGGAGTGTGAAATTATGTTTGTCATGTACAAATAAAAGCCTTTAACCCAGAAGAAATTTCTGGCTTGGCCACTTCAAATGCTAATCTTTTATTTTATTTTATTTTTTTTTTGAATGATTCTTTTTTTTTTTTTTTTTAAAACAATAAGGACTCTTTAATACTTCACAGAGAAACAAAGGCCTGCTAAATTACTAGATACTTTACCTTTCGACGCTGCTACTTTAAATCACTAGGCTGATAGATGCATGCAAAGAAATGAAGAGAAACTAGATTTATTGCGACTTTGAAGCTAACATTTCAAGCATCAGTATAGGCAAATACAGGAAAGCAAAAATGATGGCAAATATGTAAGAGACATGAAGATTTAGAGAACATGTGACTGGAATCAGAACATTTTTTTGACCACAGAAGTTAAATAAGCTATTCAAGATTTACTAGAGAAACACTATAAATTATTACTCAGGAAGATACAATTCTATTACAACATGATGATTTATTAAAGCACAGGATTCTGTACAACAAAGGGCCTTAACAGTGGTCTATTCTCTGCCAAACTTCTCTATAAGTTAGTTTCCCTTAATAAAAAAACATGTTATACTTTAAATTAGTAATTGAATGGATGAGGAAATTACCATAATACCTATTTTAACATTGAACAAATCTAACCATCTATTGGACATTAATGTAAAATCCTGACATAGAATTTAAAACTTCTCAAAATAAATTCATTAAAACAGCTTCCCTGTGAAAATATGTAAGAATGAAAGCCAGCATAACAGCAGGTGCAGTCTTTACATTTTATTAACCATAAAAGATACTTCTCTAAAGAGTCTAATAGAGACATTAACTGTGCAAAAGCTGATGAGATTTATAGTCTTAAATACAAGCACCAACACAGAAAGGATATTGTGTCAGTTCAGTTCAGTTCAGTTCAGTCGTTCAGTCATGTCCGACTCTTTGCGATCCCATGAATCGC
>SJYV01023686.1:0-13545 GCA_006410875.1 Neotragus pygmaeus
GTCCAACTCTCACATCCATACATGACCACTGGAAAAACCATAGCCTTGACTAGATGGACCTTTGTTGGCAAAGTAATGTCTCTGCTTTTTAATATGTTGTCTTGGTTGGTCACAACTTTCCTTCCAAGGAGTAAGTGTCTTTTAATTTCATCGCTGCAGTCACCATCTGCAGTGATTTGAAGCCCCCCAAAATAAAGTCTGACACTGTTTCCACTGTTTCCCCATCTATTTCCCATGAAGTGATAGGACCAGATGCCATAATCTTAGTTTTCTGAATGTTGAGCTTTTAAAATATTGAATTTTAAATTAAAATTTTAAAATATGAAAATCTAAATTAATATTTTAAAATATTAAATTAAAATATTTCAATTTAAATTAATTTTATTTTATTTACACTATTGTATTGGTTTTGCCGTACATTGATTTGACATAATATTTAAAATATTCCTTCTCTCTCAACCATGAGAAAGAGGGAAACCCAGCTTTTTTACAACATAGTTAAACCCTGAAGGCATTATGCTAAGTCAAATAATTCAGATTTAAAAAAGACAAATTATGTATGCTATTATTCACATATGGAATCTAACAAAGCTATACTCATAGATGATAAATAGTGGTTACCAGGGCCTTGGGGTGAGGAAAAGGGAGAGCAGTTGGTCATGGGGTACTAAGTTCTAGCAGAGATGAATAAGCTCTGGGGATCTAATGTACAGCACAGTCATTATAGTCAACAAAACTGCATCGTATGCTTGGAGGTTGATAATAGAATTGATAATTATATGAGATGATGGAGGTATTAATGAACACTACCATGGCAATCCTTTTACAATGTATAAATAAATGTGCATGTTATACACATTAAACTTACACAATGCTAAATATCAATCATTTTGGTATGTCAATACTCACAAAACAGACCTTCATTTTCTTCTCCAGCTTCACAAAATAAAGCTGGAAAAGAAAAAGAGAAAGATGATTACACCGAATCCAAGTTCCTAGGTCCTCAAACTCACCCTATAGATTTAAGTCACTTACTATTACTTATACCATTCCCTTGGCTTATATTGTATATATTTTGGTATCTTCTCTGTAACAGTTGAGCATAGTACAGGAACACATTTAACTTCTCTAAGTTCAAAAAAAAAATGTGCTGTAGACAAATGCATACATTATTCCTTCCCCAGTTCAACACACAAGCACAAAAGAAATTACAAACCACAACCTAAAAGACTCGTGGAGCTTGTGAGTCTTTCCTTTCTGATTGGTAAGACAAGTGTGTGATCTAGGCAATGAATACAGTCAAATCTGAATTAGCAACTGTCTGATGGCTGAAGCCAATGGGAATCATTATGTGAGTAATTTTAATATCTCCCTGACCATTAATGAAGAAATGAGATGTTTGGTTCAGTTGGCCATGAAATTGGTTGTGATAGCCTTTATTTGCAGAGCCATTTATAGAGGAACAATGCCTAATGAAGAGGTAAAAGTATTGGTCTATAGAAAAGAGTTAAAGGAATAGTTAATAGAAATAAATGATAACTATGGTCAGAAAAAAACATAACTTTATTCACATTTTCCTCATAACAAAACATTTGAGAGATTAGATATCTGAATATAGTTTGTGGCTGAGATTATGTCCCCTACATTACTATATACATTAGACATCCTTACTTTCTTAGTAACATGCAGGGTTATATATACAAAGTGCACTTGGTATGTCTCCTGTAGGGTTATTTGTTTATGGGTGATTTTTGTATTATGTGCTGATCTTAGAAATTAACCTTCTATCTCTAAACTCTGAAAGTCAACTATATATTTAAATGTTAGGTCCCATTGCCATTTCTTTTTGAAATCATCCTTTTTTAAAAAATCCTGACAGGACAAGTAAGTTTCCTTCAGTTCGTTGACAGTTTCATCAACCCCCAGCCAGTGCACTTATCTCTGCTTTCAAGTGAGCTGTTGAATTAGATTGTGAGATTCTCTAGTGCTGGGAATGACTTTTATTTGTTGGTTTCACTTGGCTCACAGCACCATGACTTGAACATGTTATGTGTTTCAGGCATTTGTAGTGAGTGAATTTTAAATTCTATTTTTCAAAAAGGCAGCATGATAACTCTCACACAAATGTAAAATGAACATGTGTCAGAAATTGTGTCCAGCTCATTAATTAATGAGAGAATTGATAAGACAGTACAACCAGTTCAAAGAGCATCTGAGAAAGAAAGTCTGTGTGTGAAGGTGTGGGGGTGTGTGTGGGTGTGTGTGCATGCACGATTTAATCGGGGAAGTTATGAATATTTCTGGCTTATATTCAAAACAAGTGAATGTATTGAAGTGTAATAGACTATAATCTTTCTGTTCTATAAGACAGAAATTATTTGCCTCTTTTATGGACAGAAGTCTACAATTTAACATACGACTTTACTTGGTCTGAGGGCTTTAATCAAAAGTAGATAGTGATTTGATCTCAGTATATTCCCCTGGATAATGCTTAAGTGGCTTTCACTTCTGAATGATATTGAAAATGTATGTTTTCTCTAACCCACAGAGCAACTGTCCACTGGCTTGAGCTGATGGGTTGTATTACCATCAAACTCTTGTCCAGTGAAGACTCTGGAACTGGAGTGAGGAGGCCCCAGTGGTGGTCTAGGCCTTCTACAAACACGAAAAGTCTTCGTACCATACAATTTCGACTGCAAAACATTCTGAAAAAGGCAAAATTGGTTGTAAGAGGTTAGAAGAAAAGAGAAGAATAGATGAGCACAGAGGATGTCTTGGGCAGTGACGATACTCTGTATGACAGTGGTGGGTGCCTGTCCTTACACATTTGTCCACGCCCACTAAAGGGGTGGCACCAAGAGTGAACCCGAATGTAAACTGTGGACTTTGGATGACGAAGATGTGTCAGTGTGGGTTCATGTGCTGTGTGCTTAGTCGCTCAGTCACGTCTGACTCTTTGTGAACCCATGGACTGTAGCCCACCAGGCCCTTCTGCCCATGGAATTTTCCAAGCAAGAATACTGGAGTGGGTTGCCATTTCCTCCTCCAGGGGATCTCCCCCCAGCAAGGATTGATCCTGCATCTCTTGCATCTCCTGAATTGACAAGCAGATTCTTTACCACTGTGCCACCTGGGAAGTCCGATGTAGGTTCGTAAATTGTAGTAAGTGTACCACTTTCGTGAGGGAGGTGGATAATGAGGGAGGCTATGCCTGTGTGAGGTCAGGGTATATGAGGGAAATCTCTGACTTTCCACTCAATTTTGCTGTTACCCTAAAACTGCTCTAAAAAATATAAAGTCTGTTAAATAACAACTAAACAATTTCTCATAAAGACATGTTTCCTACCCTTTTACCTTATTCTAAATTTTATTTAAGTTTTCATAAACAAGTAAATTGCTTTGTTCTCACTAAAAGTATCTGTTAATTGAATGTAGCACAGTTCTTCTAATGGATTACCTGGTAGGTAATGATTCTATTGACTTAGAAATTCAGTTACACTAAATGACCAATTTTACTACCACTGGCAGAAAATTGAGGGCTCTCTGTAATGGTTTAGTGACATGATTTCTTACAATTCTGTTAGGTATGCTGTATAACTTGCTCTTTGAAAATATGTCACCTTTGAATATTTAGTGGCAATAAAATTAATGATTATAATGCCCAGGATTACAATACAAAAATCTCTGAACTCTAACTTAAATCAACTTGGAAATGGAAAATTAGGATTTTAAAAAAATAATCAGATAACAGTTTATTATACAATAAGCTAATGAAGTTATTAATCATTTTTAATAAGAAATAAAGATATTTACAGTGAACTCCTGTTAGTTTTTATATAAACAATAGAATGTTAGAACTAGAATGGACCAGGGAAATTGCTGATTGCAACCAATTCATTTCACAGGTGAGGAAACTGAGTCCCGCTTATAAGGCTTGTTGGTTGTTTTGAAACACTATGTGGATAATGAAGTAGTATGTAATTTTACAAGAATGCATCAATTCCCTATAAGAGTTATGGTCATTGTCCAGTATTGGACTATGCTATTCGTTGCATTATTAGAGTTACCCTGGAAAAACAGTGTATATGGGCTTCCCTAGTGGCTCAGACAGTGAAGAATCTGTCTGCAATGAGGAAGACCTGGGTTCAATCCCCAGGTTAGATCCCTGGAGAAGGAAATGGCTACGCACTCCAGTATTTTTGCTTGGAAAATTCCATGGACTGAAGAGTCTGGCAGGCTACAGTCCGCGGGGTTGTGAACAGTCAGACTCGCTCAGACTCCACTGAGCGACTGAACGCGTACTGTGTGTCCAACTCTGCGACCCTGTGGACTGCAGTTTTCAGAGTCAGTGAAGTTAGTAGTTCAAACAGAGACTGACTGATAAAACATTGCCAAATTCACTGTATTTGGGTTTCCACCTTCCAAAGTCTCTGGATTTTAAAAAGTTGAAATCTTTCAAAGGAGGAGAAATGGGTTCCTGGGGAGAATGTAGGAAACTTGTGATTCACTCAGAAATAAAATTTTATTACTCCCAAATTTCTATTTTCCAGAGGATATGACTAATATTGATGCACAAAATCTTATCAGAAGATTGTATTCTTTTTTGTAGTTTTCATTGATTCAGGCTTTTTTTCTGTTAGTATAAAATGTCGTGGTTTAGAAAGCTGGAAACTTTAATATTCTGACCTGAAAAAATGATCAGAGTTGAGGAAAGCGGGGGAAGAAAGTTCTGTCTGCCTCCCACCCCTCCACCTCCAAAATGGGTGATTGTCTCCAGAAAAACTATGTCTTCCTGAATATGACAAAGTTACCAATTTTTAAAAGGTTCTCAAGATTGAGTGAACAAATCTCAGTAAAAAGAAAAAGAAATGGCTGGTGAATTTGAACAGTACAGTATTGAACTATTTCAAAACAATAGTTCTGTGATCCACTTAAGAACAGTAATTCTCAAACTGAATTCCACAGAGCACCTTCATCAGAATCATTAGAGCGTTTGCTGTAATGTTAGATCTGAAGAGGAGTTAGTGTCAAGGTTCTGTTTGCAGGTGTGGCTTTCCTAATAGAGAAGTTTACCAGTAGGTTATTGGGTAACTCAGAAAGTAAACATAGAGGTTGGAAACCGAGATTTGGAGAACAAGAAAAATCAATGACTTTGGGCAGCAGAGTCCCGCTGTGGTGAAGGGTCTGTCAGATTCCACTTCTGGCAAGATTCCTCCTGTGCTTCAGTCACTGCCTCCTCTCCATTCCTGATGCCATAGCTTCTCCTGTCCCTGAGAGTAACTTCCCAGTCAGTTTTATATTTTTCAGAATTCATTTTTGGACCGTTTCAAATGGCAGTGTAAAGGTAGAACATCCACTGGCTAAGTCCCCATGTCTTAATTTTCCCTAAGTTTGAAAATGGATTACTCATCCATTTGGAACCCAATAGGAAAAGAAAAGAAAACAGCTATCAACTACACTGTTCCTACCCCAGTGGGCCCCACCCAACCTCTTGTAATTAGGAAAAACCTTCTCTGAAAGATACTTTTTTTCCTATAAGCTTAAATTATGTGTCTCCCAGGTAATGTGCCTCCCAGGTAATGAGCATTAGGCTAAAATTTCTTTATTTACTTCACAGGAAATATCCAGACCAGATCTGCCAACAAATGACTGCAGGAAAGAAGAAATTAATATATTTCTTCAGGAGACTGAGAGGAACCAGGAAGTGTTTGAGTTTACCTCCCCTCTTATAATAGTATAAAAGAAACCTGAATTCTAACTCAGGAAAAATGGTTCTTTGAGACACTAGTACACCATCCTCTCAGTCTTCTGGCTTTCTGAATAAACTCATTATTCCTGTCCCCAACCATTTGTCTCTTAATTAATTAACCTGTTATGTGGTGAGCAGTATGAGCTTGAACTTGGTAATAGAAATGCATCAAAATCTTGGAAGCAACCCTGAGACTTGGCATTTGTAAACAAATAAAGTCAGTTCTGCTGCCCTATGATATATGTGCTCTTGTAAATTACTGCACTGTACTAAACCACACAATAATAACTTCAGGTCATATGAGAAAAGTGGAATAAGGAACACAACACTAAAAGCTTCATTAGTGGTGCACTGGAAAAAGATAAGATGTTGTGAACACAGTAGTACAGTTTGACATATGTTCAAGGGCCAAGAAATACATAGCTACAATAGAAATGGTCCTTTACCCTGAAAAAGACCTGAAGTTTGCTTGTGGAAGTACTGTCAGGAGGGTTGCAGCTTGTAATGGAAAGAAAGTTACCTGAAATCAAGTGGGAAGTTGTAACACTAGATGTACAAGAGTTTGGCTCATAACACGCATGCTGAAATGAGGTAGCTGGAAGATGTTTCAGGCATATGCTTGTGTGCCTTTTGCATATCTCAGTGTGTTCAGTTGGGTGTGCTTTTTGGAATTCACCCTTTTCCAGATAAAAATCTTGCATAAGCACAGGTGAAATCTGCACTATGCTCTCCAACGGTTACCTAATACACCAATAATGTTGGAACAAACTCACCCTTTGAAACAAATATTATAGCAAAACTGATTGCACTCCTGTGTGATTTTTGTGTAAATCAAAGCATTCAGACAATTAGAGGTTTGGATCTTGCCTGACTAGCATCTGTTTTTTCTGTATAATGCTCATTGGACTCCTATAGATAAGGGAGAAGGGAGACTTTCACCATTTCTCTCCTGCATAAGGCCTTTCTTTTCAAGAGCTGATTTACCAGTCTTCCCTGTAGACTTTGAAATCACTGCAGTTATCTCGTAATTACCCTCATCCAAAAGGACCCATTTCCCCAGCCACAGGGAGTTTAGTTCCTGACATATTTTCTTCTCTCCACTCCACCACTTAACATCATCCTCAGTGCTGCTTTAACTTCTTCTGTGGTGCATCCATTGACACCTTCATCTCTTAGGTCCTGACACTGAAAGCTACCAGTCTTCATCGTATTTTGCCATCAGTCACTCCCAGTTGCATCATGACTCCTAGACTTTTCCATGTGTACCTCTAATGCTAATGTTGCATATTAGTAAGCTGAATCAAGTTTGTGTCATTTTCCTATTTTTCTTATTTTCAGATAAAACTTCAGCATAAAAAGAGTGTCTAGCATTGCATTTCCTATCTGTTCTATCTCATTTGCCTATGTGCAAGTTATTAATATAACCATCAGAGGCTACACTTGACCACACCATCGGCTTGTTTAACAAAATGTGAATAAGGAGAGAGTGCTGAGATTCAACTAATACTATGAATGCTGCAACCTTACATTTTCTTCAAGTTAAAAACTATATGAATGCCCTTTTAATACAAAGACTTTTCCTCTGTACTTCAGTCCCGGCTGCTGTGTTTTTAACTTTTCATTTTGTTGGAGAGATTAAAGACAGAGGATCATTATGAGTCTAAGAATCCAAGACACGGAAGTTAGATTAAAAGCTATTTATTCTGCACTTTGTATTTTCTTTGGTCTTTATTTTCAGATTGAACATAAGGTATCTGCCGCACATATTGCTTTCAGAAAGATGAATTTAACTAAAATTCATACTATGCATTCATTCAGTAAACATTTATTTTTGAATGCCTCTTATATTTCAGGGTCTCTGCTAGCCCAGGGCACATAAAAGTGAATGAGAAAAAGTATTTGTCTTCAGGGAGCTGTAGCGGATTTCATGGTGCTTGCCCATATACCATCAGCGCAGCAGCTGAGAAAGTTGGTGGTTAACAGTTTTTAGCTGAATCTCTCTTTGGTCCTTGCCCATAATTCACATAAGGAATCCCATCTCCTAGAAGAGCCTTGCATCTACTGACTGAATCAATACCAGGATTATTTTTCTTGCCTCAATTTGGGATAACTCGCAAGGAACATCCCAACTTCACAGCTCCTATAAGATTGGCTGAAGCTATTGTTTTGAATCAATATACAGTTACGTTTCTGCCCCTGTCCAATCCTGTTTCCTCTACTTTCCCACAATCCTTTTTTCTGAGGACAGAACACACACTTCAGTGACCTTGCTGTATGAACACCTGTATTTCAGAGTCTGATTCCTATGGAACCTGCTTGCGAAATGAGAGTTCAGTATCTGGCTGGAAGATTAGTAATTGTAATAATGTTACTCACTTGTGTTATTTTTTCTTCTTTTTTTTTTTTTTCATTTTCCTTGAAATATCAATGGCTTTCCTACTGGTTTCTAAAAACTCATTTATGAGTAAGGATGTTAAACATTTGTCATTTGGTACAAATGAAATACCATATTTATTGCCATTGGTTTACTATGATGTTTTGTATTTTGGTTGTGGCTCAGACAGTAAGGAATCTGCCTGCAATGTGGGGAATCTGGCTTTGATCCCTAGGATGGGGAGACCCCCTGGAGATAGAAGTATGGCAGCCCACTCCAATATTCTTGCCTGGAGAATTCCATGGACAGAGGAGCCTAGTGGTCTACAGTCCATAGGTTTGCAAAGAGTTGGATATGACCGAGAGACTCACACTTCCACTTTCATTTAAATATATTCATATTGTATTTAAAAAATTAGCATAGGTAACCTCATGTCACCAACAGCATTAGTAAATGTGATCATATTTTGAAAACTGCTCTAGTAGAGGCAACTCCATGCTATTAGCAGAGAAGCCTTTATCTCAGATTGGGATGGAAGTGGGGTCAGGAAAGTTTTTCTAGAAAAGGTTGTTTCTGAGCCTAGATTTTATTATCACTAAAAGTTAGACAGAGATGTGAGCAAGGAAGAAAGAAAGAGAAGGGCTTTGTGGACAGAGAAAATGGTACTTGAAGAGACAGACCTATAAGTGGGCATGACACATTCAGAAATCTTTTGGAAAGCCAGTATGACTTGAGCCAATGGCAAGAGAGGAAGTGCAGGGATGTGAGGATGAAGTGAAATGCAAGACCCAGTTCATGATGGCCTTGTATCTCACGCTGAGGAACTTGCATTTTATACTCAGAATACTTGAACTTCTGGAGTTTTAAGCCAAAAGCTCAGAAGGTTGTATTGATCATAATGTGAACGTGAGTTGGAGTGGGTGAGCATGAGCCCTGGAGGCCCTTTAAGAAGAAGTTACGGAAAATCAAGTAGAGAAAGTGGATAGTAGAGCAGATGATAAAACACAGTGAGAGGACTTGGGGGCTCACTGGATGCAAGGGGTAAGGATGCGGAGATCTGCGCCTCTCGGCTGAACTGATAGGGAACGTGAAAGAAGAGATTTGAGGGACAGAGATGTTAATTTTAGCTTTGAACACATTGAATTTGAAGTGTTTATGGGTTATCTGAGTGGACTGATTGAAGAGAAAAGAGGAGAAAATGAGAGAGAGACAGAGGCATACAGCCTCTAAGTGAAGCTGTGACTTGGACTGTGGAGAGAATGGGCAGGGTAAAGAGAGATGTCAACAGGCCTTCAGGGGAAATCAGCATGTTTAAAGCAAGGTGGAGGGAGGAGGCCACAGAGACCAGCTTCTGGAACTGGTTGTTATGATTGCTGTCGATTTGATAACAAAGTGAAGACATTTTTAAGTTTTCAAGTTTTTTATTCTCTGGGCATTTAAGTATTTTCACAGTAGTTTCTTTGACCTTTAGAGTATAAATGAGGAAACCAACTTAAGGAACGGTTCTGTGATACTACTCTTATTATATAGTAATTTGATGACTTGACCAAGCAATTTATTTGAAAAATGATCGGAACATAAATATCTAGGGAGGGTTCAAATTTGTTTACAATTTAATTCCTCCCCTTTTCAAGAACATATACCTTTAGTTATTATATACCCATAAACCAAATTACTAGCGTGTGAGATGAGTGCAATTGTGCAATAGTTTGAGCATTCTTTGGCATTGCCTTTTTTGGGGATTGGAATGAAAACTGACCTTTTCCAGTTCTGTGGCCNATTGTGATCCACACAGTCAAAGACTTTGGCATAGTCAATAAAGCAGAAATAGATGTTTTTCTGAAACTCCCTTGCTTTTTCGATGATCCGGTGGATGTTGGAAATCTGATCTCTGGTTCCCTTTTCTTTTCTAAAACCAGCTTGAACGTCAGGAAGTTCACGGTCCACGTACTATTGAAGCCTGGTTTGGAATATTTTGAGCATTACTTGGATAGCATGTGAGATGAGTGCAGTTGTGTGGTTTTTGAACATTCTTTAAGCATTGCCTTTCTTTGGGATTGGAATGAAAACTGACCTTTTCCAGTCCTGTGGCCACTGCTGAATTTTCCAAATTTGCTGGCATTTTGAGCGTAGTATTTTCACAGCATCATCTTTTAGGATTTGAAATAGCTGAACTGGAATTCCATCACCTCCACCAGCTTTGTAGTGATACTTCCTAAGGCTCACTTGACTTCACATTCCAGGATGTCTGGCTCTAAGTGAGGGTGAGTGATCACACCATCGTGATTATCTTGGTCGTGAAGATCTTTTTTGCATAATTCTTCTGAGTATTCTTGCCACCTCTTCTTAATATCTTCTGCTTCTTTATACCATTTCTGTTTTTTTGTGCCCATCTTTGCATGAAATATTCCCTTGGTATCTCTAATTTTCTTGAAGAGAGCTCTAGTCTTTCCCATTCTGTTGTTTTCCTCTATATCTTTGCATTGATTGCTGAGGAAGGCTTTCTTATCTCTCCTTGCTGTTCTTTGGAACTGTGCATTCAAATGGATATATCTTTCCTTTTCTCCTTTGCTTTTCACTCCTCTTCTTCTCACAGGTATTTGTAAGGCCTCCTCAGACAGCCATTTTGCTTTTTTGCATTTCTTTTTCTTGCAGATAGTCTTGATTACTGTCTTCTGCACAATTTCACAAACCTCCATCCATAGTTCATCAGGCACTCTGTCTATCAGATATAGACCCTTAAATCTATTTCTTACTTCCACTGTATAGTCATAAAGGATTTGATTTAGGTCATACCTGAATGGTTTAGTAGTTGTCCCCACTTTCTTCAATTTAAGTCTGAATGTGGCAATAAGGAGTTTATGATCTGAGCCACAGTCAGCTCTCGGTCTTGTTTTCGCTGACTGTATAGAGCCTGTCATTGTCTCTAAATAAGATGCTAAAAACAGAGGCAAGAAAAGAAAAATAGATAATATGGACCTCATTAAAATTAAAAATTTGTGTGTTAAAGCACAGTCTCCAGAGTGGGAAGACAACCCACAGAAAAAATGCTTGCAAATCATTTATTTGACAAGTGTTTAATTTCCAGAATANTAAGATGCTAAAAACAGAGGCAAGAAAAGAAAAATAGATAATATGGACCTCATTAAAATTAAAAATTTGTGTGTTAAAGCACAGTCTCCAGAGTGGGAAGACAACCCACAGAAAAAATGCTTGCAAATCATTTATTTGACAAGTGTTTAATTTCCAGAATATATAAAGAAGTTTTACAACTCAGCAGCAAAAACACAACTCAGTTAGAAAGTGTACCAAGGACTTGGATAGACATCCATTTACTGTTTTAAAAAAATGTGATAAGGTACACATAACATAAACCTTTTAAAAGTTTACATTTCAATAGTGTTATGTACATTTTTGCCATTTTTAGATTTTTGTACAGCCAATCTCCAGATCTTTTTCATTTTGCAAAACGAACCTCTATACCCTATGAAGAATAACTCCGTATTTCCCTTAGCTTCCCTTTATTTATAGTCAATGTCTTTAAAGTATTGTCTTTAAATATATATAAAGACAACATATATATGGGTCTTGGTTTAGTCAACTCTGACATCTTACTATATCCACCTCATGTTCTTGACATTCTCTGACTCTTAGTTGGTGAATTTAGATCATTCACATTTAAAGTGAATTTTGATGTAATTGGCTTAATACCTGCCATGTTTATAACTTTGTTCCTCGTGCTCGTTTTCTTCTTTATCTTCTTTTTTGTCTTTTGGTTTTAATTGAGCATTTCTATGATTTCATTTTCTTTCCTCTTATAAATTATACTTCTTTTTTTTAAAATAAAAAAAGAAAAAAATTATACTTCTTTAAACATTTTTACTGATTGCCTTATAGTTTGCAATATACATTTATAACTAGGCTCAGCCCATTTTTAAATAACACTATACTACTTCATGAGAAGGGCATGGCAACCTACGCCAGTATTCTTATGTATAGAATCTAATGACAGAGGAGCTGGCGGCATACAGTTCATAGGGTCACAAAGAGTCGGATATGACTAAAGTGACTTAGCACACACGCATACCCCTTCATAAGTAGTGTAGATACCTTATAACAGTATTTCCAATTCCTCATCTTATCCATAAGCTATAATCCCCCAATGCATTTTTTGCTATTACTAGTTTGGACAGTTGACTATTAAATCAGTTAAGGGAAAGAAACATGAGAGATGTTATTTTACCTTCACTTATTTCTCATCTAATGCTCTTCCTTTCTCTATGTAGGTGTGTACTTCTGACCTGTATAATTTTCTTTCTCTTTGGAGAACTTCTTTCAACATTTCTTGCAGGGAAAAGCTACTGTCAACAAATGCCTTTGGTTTTTGTTTGAGAAAGTCTGTTTTACTTTTGAAGAATCATTTTACTGGATACATTATTCTAGCTTGGTGAGGTATTTCACTCTGCTTTCTTCCTGCTTGCATGGTTTTGGGCAACACGTAAGATCGAATGCTTATCCTTGATCTTCTATAGATAATATTTTTTTCCTGTCTTTTTAAAAGATTTTTCTGTTTGGCTTTGTTTTTCTGCTGTTTGGATGTGAGAAAACTAGATGTAGATATTTAGTATTTACACTGCTTGATATCCTTATTCTCTGGTATCTGTCATTAATTTTGGAAGCTTTTCCACCATTCTTTTATTTCAAACATTTCTTCTGCTATTTTCATTCTTCTCTGTATTTCAGTTATATTTATGCTACAACTTCTGTAATTGTCCTACAGTTATTAGTTTTTCTGTTCCCTTTTATTATTTTTTCTCTTTACATTTCAGTTCAAAAGGTTTATATTGACATATTATCCTCACTGATTCTTTCCTCTTCAGCCTCATTGATTCTTTCATTGGCTGTGTCCATTAAAGGCATTCTTTCTTATATAGTGTGTTGGATTTGTAGCATTTTCTTTTCTTTATTTGAGTTTTCATCTTTGCTTATATTAACATCTATTCTTGCAAGCTGCTCACTTTATCCCTTAAGAATCATTATTGTATTAGTTGTAGTTATTTAAAATTTCCCTATCTGATAATTCCAAAACTCTTTGTCTTCTCTGAGTCTGGTTCTAATGCTCTCTTTGTGTAGATTGTGTTTTTTCTTGCCTTTTAGTAGGATTTGTAATTTTTTGAAAGCTGTATGTATACCACTTTTACACAGGTGAATGGCTTGCTTTTCAGGCTGGTTGATATTTGACTTTTCATCCCTTGTGAATACAGTAATTTTTTTACTGTTGTATTCTTGGCTCCTAATGGCAAAGTAAAATTACAGGGAGCATAGATAAGAAGTTCATATGTAGTTGGCAAAATGTGATTTTGAGTAACTATTAGGATCGTATATATTTATGTATGTGTGTATATATGTGTGTGTATATCTA
>SJYV01023690.1:0-23733 GCA_006410875.1 Neotragus pygmaeus
ACTGTTCTCCCTAGTGGCTGTACTAGTTTGCATTCCCACCAACAGTGTAAGAGGGTTCCCTTTTCTCCATACCGTCTGCAGCATTTCTTGCTTGTAGACTTTTGGAACACAGCCATTCTGACTGGTGTGAAATGGTATCTCATTGTGGTTTTCATTTGCATTTCTCTGATAATGAGTGATGTTGAGCATTTTTCATGTGTTTGTTAGCCACCTGTATGTCTTCTTTGTTAAAGATGAGCTGCATTTCTCAATCTGTGTTTCCTAGTTGCCCAAGCAAACTCTGAAATAATATTTACCAGTGTCTGAAGGATAAAGACTTTTTTTTTTAGTTCATGTATAAATTCTCTTTTCAACTCTATAAATGGGAGAGTGTGTGTTTAGTTCTCAAAGGAGAAATGTGTGTTTAGTTCTTTGGCCCATTTTTTGATTGGATCGTTTATTTTTCTGGAATTGAGCTGCAGGAGTTGCTTGTATATTTTTGAGATTAATTCTTTGTCAGTTGCTTCATTTGCTGTTATTTTCTCCCATTCGGAAGGCTGTCTTTTCATCTTGCTTATAGTTTCCTTTGTTGTGCAGAAGCTTTTAATTTTAATTAGATCCCATTTGTTTATTTTTGCTTTTATTTCCATTTCTCTGCTCAGAAATTTCTAATAGATAAACTAGTAGATAACTTGTGTGCTGCTAAATATTGTCCTGCTAGTAATAGAAGCGTTAGTGGTAGTAAAATGTTCTCAGTGGCAGTAGGGACAGACATGCCGGTGTCAGTGACAGCAAGGTTNTTTCTCTGCTCAGAAATTTCTAATAGATAAACTAGTAGATAACTTGTGTGCTGCTAAATATTGTCCTGCTAGTAATAGAAGCGTTAGTGGTAGTAAAATGTTCTCAGTGGCAGTAGGGACAGACATGCCGGTGTCAGTGACAGCAAGGTTTTTGTTTATACTAATACTGCCTAGTATTTAATGAAATTGCACTAGCTGTCAGGAGTATGAATCATTTAATCCAATGATTTAGTTTCAGTAAGTATACCTATCTCATTTAGTTGGTATAATTATCATTTTGTGAATAAGGAAACTGAGTAAAGGAAGCATAAATAATTATCACTAATTACAATTAGAATTTATAGAGCTGAAAAGAGAATTTATACATGAACTAAAACAAAATAGTCTTTATCCTTCAGACACTGGTAAAAATGATCATTTCAGAGTTTGCTTGGGCTGCTAGGAAACACAGATTGAGAAATGCAGCTCATCTTTACCAAAATTTCAGACTGTATGGTATAAATTTAGTGCTTGTCATACACCTGGCTTTATTTCCCTGTTCCTATTTTTTGCTTGTGTTAAATTTCTAAACACTTTAATTAATCTGTCTTACTGTATATACTTTTGAAAGTTACCAAGTTACTTTCGAAAAAAAAAGTCAGGAATACATCAAAATAAATTTTCCCTTTGTCCTATTTCTTGTCATTTGTACAAATACCCATAGATTAGGTAGGCTTACTATCTACATTTTACAAATGAAGATACTTAGTTTTCAAGAAGTTCATGTGACTTTTGTATGATAATAACAGCTGAAAATGAAAAATTCATGACTCAGTTTAGTGAACTTTTCTTTTTTCTTTCTTCTTCTTCTTTTTTTTTTTTACTTTGCTGCTTTGTTTTGTTTTTAGGTTTACTTTTATGATAGTGAACTGCCATTTGTTCTTTAATTTGTAAGGCAACTGTTGATAACTTTCTCAGTGGGTTAAAATTTCTATTTCTAAAAGACTTTTAATTTCCAAAGTCTAGTATCACCTTGTCCTCCTCTGTACTGCAACCAAAAATGTAGTACCATGATCCAGACTGCAACACTGACATAACTGTATCAGTTTTAGACACTGAATTCCAAGGGCAGAGTTATGTACAGCATGTGAAGATGAGCTTTGTAGTTCCACCGTTTGGCAGTGGTAGGGGTAAAATAAGTGATGCTTTGAGTGGTGGCGGGACACTCTTCCCTTAAGGCCTCCACACTGCTCTTTGCCTTGAACTCAAAACCCACCTTCACAACAAATGATTTACTCCCAATTCCCTACTGGGCACTTTTGTCAACTACACTGTACATGTATGTACGTGTGCATATCAAATTGTAAGAAAGAGACCAGGGGAACTGCATCGCTCTTCATCCTGTTCATGATGGCAATTGTCTTGCTCTATCTCACTGAGTACACTGTTCCGTGAACCCAGGGAAGGCAAGATGCGAGCTAAGAGGCTAGAAGACTCGACTAGCCATAGGAACTGAAACACATTTATTCCCTCTCCTGCCTGATGCAGCAGCCGTGGCAGTAGACAGGCTATGGACGGACCTTTAGTGGCTGANACCCAGGGAAGGCAAGATGCGAGCTAAGAGGCTAGAAGACTCGACTAGCCATAGGAACTGAAACACATTCATCTCCTCTCCTGCCTGATGCAGCAGCCGTGGCAGTAGACAGGCTATGGACGGACCTTTAGTAGCTGACCCAACTGACACAGCTGTGATGCAGCAATAACAATGCTGCTCATTTAGGTGGAGCTCACCTGTGCACCATACACGGTAACCCGAGATGAAGCTAGCTCCTCGTGAGGCACAGGGGCAGTGCTATATTTGATCTCAACTGTTAAGTAGTCATTATTTACAGAACATGGGAGGAGAGAGCCTGGACACACCGTTTTAGCTAATTTGCTGTCTCCCCACACTCCACCCCTTTAGGGTCTCTCGCCTCACATTCCATGCGCCATCCATCTGTGATACTCCCTTGGCGGGTAACGTTGACCCTTGGATTCGCATCTTGCCACAGCAGTAGCCAAAACAACAAACAGTTACATCCCCAATACATAGCAAAACCCAAATAGCAGGCACCACTTGGGACGCCTGCTGCAGTCCTTGCCCCCGTGGTGCTAGGAGAGCCACCCACCGCCTGTGGAGTGCCCCTATCTTTCATGGCCAAGTCCAGTCCACTGTCTGTCCTCGTGAGATTGTAGGAAAGCCTCCACAGGGGCAACTCCACTCCTGCGGAACTTTATTAAGGACCCGCAAATCCCCCCACAGGCGCTGGGCCCACTCCTTCAAGGAAGGGATCTGTGCAGCCTTCACAGACCATCCACTGATTACACTTTTCTAAATCTGCTGGAGAATCAGAGGTTAGGGTCCAAGGACATAGCGTTTATACATGATAGGATACAGCCTAAATCTATACCACCCATCACAGGATACAGCCTTTACAGTGTACCTTCGCACAAATCCGCCCACAGTTGCCTCCACCTAAACTGTACGCCCTGCTTTCGGGTCTTCACGCTTTCAAACTGGGGTCTCACGTGGCAGCCCTCTACTTCTCTCAGTGAAGTGAAGTGAAAGTTACTCCGTCGTGTCCGATTCTGCGACCCCATAGACTATACAGTTCATGGAATTCTCCAGGCCAGAATACTGGAGTGGGTAGCCGTTCCCTTCTCCAGGGGATCTTCCTGACCCAGGGATTGAACCCAGGTCTCTCGTGTTGCAGGTGGACTCTTTACCAGCTCAGCCACCAGGGAAGCCCAAGAATAATGTTTAAGAAAGCCTTCACTGGAGCCGGGCCTACCCCTGTGTCCCAGAGTCACAAAAATCATGCTACCAAGGGTTCCCCTTGCTTTTTTTTTTGCCAAAACTGCTTACCCAAGTCAATCAACTCTGCCTAAGTATGTGACTCATACATTGTGAATCAGTCATACTGGGGACCCCTTGAGGATGCCCCCCTTGGCCTTAGGCTGCTCACGCTTCACATTCTGCGGCACAATGGGCTTCACTGTTGAGTGGGAACCCGCAGTCTCATAGCGTTCATCATCACTGTCACTTACTGCCTCGCTGTCAGAGATGCTGGGTTTTTCAGGGCCACGGGGTTCTTGCTCTAATGCAAAGGTGTATTGTTCTAGTTCTTTCAAGCATCTCTGCACATTGCACACAGGCATAGCATCGCAGAGAGTACAATCCATATTCGCCTTTAGGGTGGTCAGGAAAATCTACCCCACAGTGCCGAAGACACTCCCCTGCCACCTTGCTCAGCAAACGGGAACTCACCACCTGTAACACCTCTTCAGTGCTATCCAGTGAACCATCCACAACAGCCCAGGCCCAGACGATCACAGCCACATGGAACCACATGGTGGCCACTGGCTTCCTCCATCCAGGGACCCTCAGGCTTCTCTACTTGCTGGGTATCCTGCCGACTATGCCAATTGTATTGCTGATCGTCCTGTTCGTGACACCAATTGTCTTGCTGTGTCTCACTGTTTGCTGAACCCCAGGTAGGCAAGGCACAAGCCGGGAGACTCAAGCAGCCATAGGAACTGCAGGCACCTTTATCCTCTCCTGAATGGCACAGCAGCTGTAGCAACAGCCTTAGCATAACCTGACACAACACAGCCTCTCTCCTGGCTCGTGCAGCAGCCATAATCGAGTTCTCTCCCGGCTGACGCGGCAGCTGGAGAAGCAGGTAGGCTATATTCTCTCCTCTCGTGGCTGACCCAATGGACATACCCATGACACAGCAGTAAATGCAGTTTCTTCACCTTCTTTAGGTGGAGCTCATGTATCCCTACCGCACACAGTAACCCACGATTAAGCAAGTGCCTGGAGGCGTGCATGCGCAGTGCTATCTATACATCTCGGCCGTTGCACAGTCATTATTTACCAAACTTGGGGCAAGAGAGCTTGAATACACCGTCTTGGCTAATTTGCTATNGCAAAGGTGCATTGTTCTAGTTCTTTCAAGTATCTCTGCACATTGCACACAGGCATAGCATCGCAGAGAGTACAATCCATATTCGCCTTTAGGGTGGTCAGGAAAATCTACCCCACAGTGCCGAAGACACTCCCCTGCCACCTTGCTCAGCAAACGGGAACTCACCACCTGTAACACCTCTTCAGTGCTATCCAGTGAACCATCCACAACAGCCCAGGCCCAGACGATCACAGCCACATGGAACCACATGGTGGCCACTGGCTTCCTCCATCCAGGGACCCTCAGGCTTCTCTACTTGCTGGGTATCCTGCCGACTATGCCAATTGTATTGCTGATCGTCCTGTTCGTGACACCAATTGTCTTGCTGTGTCTCACTGTTTGCTGAACCCCAGGTAGGCAAGGCACAAGCCGGGAGACTCAAGCAGCCATAGGAACTGCAGGCACCTTTATCCTCTCCTGAATGGCACAGCAGCTGTAGCAACAGCCTTAGCATAACCTGACACAACACAGCCTCTCTCCTGGCTCGTGCAGCAGCCATAATCGAGTTCTCTCCCGGCTGACGCGGCAGCTGGAGAAGCAGGTAGGCTATATTCTCTCCTCTCGTGGCTGACCCAATGGACATACCCATGACACAGCAGTAAATGCAGTTTCTTCACCTTCTTTAGGTGGAGCTCATGTATCCCTACCGCACACAGTAACCCACGATTAAGCAAGTGCCTGGAGGCGTGCATGCGCAGTGCTATCTATACATCTCGGCCGTTGCACAGTCATTATTTACCAAACTTGGGGCGAGAGAGCTTGAATACACCGTCTTGGCTAATTTGCTATTTCCCCACAGGAACATACATATCATTTTAATATTTATCCTTTGCTTCTTTATCCCAGGAGAAATACAGGAAAGTAGATGATCAAATATGGTCTCAACTCAGAGAATGGTTAAGTTTTCTAACTGAAACATTTAAATGGAAGGACTAATGCTGAAGCTGAAGCTCCAATACTTTGGCCACCTGATGCAAAGAGCTAACTCAGTGGAAAAGACCCTGAAGCTGGGAAAGATTGAAGGGAGGAGGAGAAGGGGGTGACAGAGGATGGGATGATTGGATGGAATCACAGACTCAAAGGACATGAATTTGAGCAAACTCCATGTGATGGTAAAGGACAGGGAACCTGGCGTGCTGCAGAGGGTCCGTGGTATTACAAAGAGTGGGATACATCTTAGCAACTGAACAATGAACAACAGGGATGCTCTGAGAAGAGATGTCTTTAACATGCATATTTCAAGCAGAATGATCTCTTTGTTTTTCAACTGACTTTTTAAAAATATAAATTTATTTATTTTAATTGGAGGTTAATTACTTTACAATATACAGAGTGAAGTAAATGAACTGACTTTTTAAAGTCACTTTTCAAATGTGCTTTTGTGGAAGAAGTAATTTTATTATCACATTTCTTTCAACTTTTCCGGACAACTGAGTCAGGGTTTTAAAAGCTTATATTGCTGCAGGAAACTGCTCACAGCATCCCTCACCCCAGGGAATCTGTCACACGTGAGTAATGATGCCAGGAACCCTCTTCCAGTCACTTTCTTTTACAGCACTTGTTTCTTTTTTATTAAATTTGTTAAACAGTTCATCACCCTGGTTGCTCAACTTTATTTCTTTACTGTTGCTTACATTTTGAAGTAATACTATTTGGTCTGTAGTTATTATGAGAAAAATTCCTGGGAAACCTGGTGTGAGTACAAGACACCTCTTGGTTTGAAGTCCCTGGAGGCGTATTATTCACATGTTAGTTTAACACATCCCAACAGGCAACAACTCATTGCTTAAACTTAAGAAATATGAATCCCGTACACTAAACCATAATCTANCCTGGTGTGAGTACAAGGCACCTCTTGGTTTGAAGTCCCTGGAGGCGTATTATTCACATGTTAGTTTAACACATCCCAACAGGCAACAACTCATTGCTTAAACTTAAGAAATATGAATCCCTTACACTAAACCATAATCTATTTAGCTTACCAGCCATTGAATTGAAAAGGTTTAGGTTGTGAGTCCAGCTGTAACACTGGAAACAAACCATGTATAGTAAGAAGCACATTCGAGGGAGCTACTAGAGGCAAGGCCAGAAAATGTCGACTGCCCGCGGTCAGGGAGAACGTGTTGCTGTGCACTGAACTCATTCTTCACGTCAGCCTTCAAAGCCCTGTTGCTGTCTCTACTGAATTTTGTCAAGATCTATATCTGAAGATTGATGTGTCCACTAAGCCTGATATTTATATAATATTGCTGACTGACTCAGACAGGAAAGAATCTGCCTGCAGTGCAGGAGATGCAGGAGACTGGGTTTGATTCCTGGTCTAGAAGGTCCCCTGGAAAAGGGCATGGCTACCTACTCTAGTATTCTTGCCTGGAGAATTCCATTGACAGAGGAGCCTGGTTGGCTAGAGTCCAAAGGGTTGCAAAGAGTTGGGCATGGCTGACAACACTTTCACTTTCACACTGACATCAAACTTTTCAGTTCAGTTCCATTCTGTCGCTCAGTCGTGTCCGACTCTTTGCGACCCCATGAATCGCAGCACGCCAGGCCTCCCTGTTCATCACCAACTCCCGGAGTTTACCCAAACTCATGTCATTTAGTCGGTGATGCCATCCAACCACCTCATCCTCTGTTATCGCCTTCTCCTCCCGCCTTCTATCTTTCCCAGCATCAGGCTCTTTTCTAATGAGTCAGCTCTTCGCATCAGGTGGCCTAAGTATTGGAGTTTCAGCTTCAGCATCAGTCCTTCCAGTGAACACCCAGGACTGATTTCCTTTAGGATGGACTGATTAGATCTCCTTGCAGTCCAAGGGACTCTCAAGAATCTTCTCCAACACCACAGCTCAAAAGCATCAATTTTTCTGCATTCAGCTTTCTTTATAGTCCAACTCTCACATCCATTCACACTGACACATCAAACTTTTAAAAATGCTCAAAATGTCTGTTTCTAATTCCAAATGTTTTTGACCTTCTTTTTGAAGATGGTCTCAGTTTTATTGTAGTTTCGATGACATATCCTGGGTCATACTACTGATGGGTTGTGAGGATGAAACACATCTCCAAAGTCAAGGGTACCAGTGATGATGAGACTCACAGTTTCAGGGTTTCAGAGTGGGATCTGTCCCTACCCAGGGTCTGTGTCCTGTGATGGGACCTCTGGGTGCATCCAGTAGACAACTGTCTGGGTCAGAGGGCAAGAGGTGCTAACAGACAAGCTGCATACCCAGAGTCGCTTCTGTGCTCTGTTCTCTTAGCCACAACACTTCCCCAAAAGTTTAGCCCTGCTACTGTGGTCTCACTGCTTATGACACATCACCATCTCTCTGTATTCAGGGTCAAAAAGCCTAGGACAAAGAATCCTTCATTCAGAGTTTTCACCCTAGCACTTGTGCCCCCTTTATTCTGCCCCTACCACCTTCCCCAGGGATGGAACAAAGAAGAAATCTTGCCAGAAATGCCTTGCAGAGAATGCAAAATGACAGACCTTTTCCAAAAATGTAAACAGAAGTGAAAACTGACCCTCGGAAAAAATGGCATGTAATTGACAACTCATACCCACTCCAATATTCTTACCTGGAGAATCCCATGGACAGAGGAGCCTGGTGGGCTACAGTCCAGAGGGTTGCAAGAGTCGGACATGCCTCAGAGACTAAACCACCACTGTGGATTTTTGCGAAGAAGATACATAGTCTTAGTAACTTGACATCATCAAATCAACTACAGAAAGATAATTTTAAAATATATGCAATTCAAAGTCTTGTTTTCAGCTGGTACATTCCACTGAAATGAGAGGAGTGTTTCTCACAGAGGACCTTTGGCTGGGCTTGTAACACCCGTTCTTCATCATATATAACCTCCAGAGAACCTCTTCTTGAGTTTTCCAATATCTGATGTTTGGGACTAAGTTTCAGGTTTCCTTTACCTAGTCAGCGTTTCCCTTTGCTGTATAGTTATGTAAATTCACAGCTAGGCCTCAGTTGTCTGTTTAGCTTTCTATTGCACACGAATGGAGAGATAAAATTCACTTGGAAAAAGTTCCATATATTGTTTAATTTTTCTATTTTTGTTCTCAGGGCATACATTTTTTCCCCCCTTGTAAATTACAGATCCTGCAGAATGATTTGAAAACACATGTATTAGAATCAGATCATTTTGTCTATCCAGATGATACAGTTTAAATGTCTTATCTAGGTCAGTTTAATTTCAGTTTGTAGGAACATCCAACATCCCTTAGGGAAAATTAAATTCTTTTATTCAAAGGTCTGTTTACTTGGAAACCCAGGATATGTGTTCCTTTACAGATAATAAACTCAGTTATTTTTAGAATGTGTAAAAATGCTCATCTTCAATTTACCTTTATAGGATGCTGTTTTCCACCATCACATTAAATAGTGTTTGATTTGATTATATTCTCCAAAAGCCCCATTAGGTGGTGAGCAAGGAAATTAAAACATATTCTAGGGACTAAAATGATCTTCCAAGGAATCTTCCTTTTCTAAGACAGAAACCAGGAGCCACAAATGGATATGTGTTTTATCCAGAGTGTCTCAGGGGTTACTACCCCTTTAACCAAGTAAGATTTTGGAATTTGGGAGAGACCTCAACAGACTGATCTAACTGGGAAGGAGGTATGATGTGTTTCCCTTCATTACCACAGACATTCGGCTGCAAAAACATTGGGGAGAAACATTTTAGTCATTTGAGAAATGTCATTGACACTTCCAGCTACATGGATTAAGATGTTCCAAGCCATTTCTCCAGTTTCTCTTTTTGTCTTAAATTCCTGCTGAGTTCACAGTAGTAATCTTAAAGAAAGAGTATTAAAGTCAAGCAAAAGCATGCACAGGAATTCTGAAGTTTCAGAGATGAAGTTTCTCTTTTATCTCCCCTTCCTTCCCATTTCTTTTACTCTTGCTGGATGTTGTTGCCAAACAGACATTTCAGCAAACATTGCATGCTCGCACACACACATGTTTCAGTAAAATTTAGATCTATCCGTGTCATTAATTGGGCCTCCCTGGTAGCTCAGCTGATAAAGAATCAGCCTGCAACGTGGGAGACCTGGGTTCTATCCCTGTGTTAGGAAGCTCCCCGGAGAAGGAAAAGGCTACCTACTCCAGTGTTCTGGCCTGGAAAATTCCATAGGGTCACAAAGAGTCAGACATGATTGTCATTTCATTCATGTCATTAACATCCGGCATCTGGCTAATGGCCTCCCTCTTTTGTTTTTCCTTTTTTTAGTGGCATATAGTTGCTTTACAATGTTGTATTAGTTTCTGCTACACAGCAAAGCTAATCAACCAAATATACCCTTCTATCCCCTACCCCTTGGATTTTCTCCCATTAAGTCCCCACAGAGCATGGAGTAGAGCTCGCTGTACTGTACGGGAGGATCTTACTGGTCATCTATTTTATAGACAGTGACAACAGTGTGTATATGCCAATCCTAATCTCCCAATCCATTCCATTTCCTCTTCCTCTCCTTGTAGTCATACATTTGTTCTCTATGTCTCTGTATCTATTTTTGCTTTGCAAATAAGTTTGTCTGTACCATCTTTCTATATTCTCTCTTTTAAAACACAGATTGGCACTGAATCTAGGATGCCCTGCTCTGAGACCCACTCATTACACATCAGCATTGCTTTCTGCCTTTGACAAAGGGGCTTCAACGCTGTGCTCAGCAAAACCCTCACCTTCTTCCAGCTAAAATGAAGCGATAGCAACACTATAGAAAAAATTAAAAATATAATCCTTTTCTGGGTGTGAAACGGTTGACAGTAATAATATATGAGAATATATCATTGATTTGAGTGGAATATTTGCCAGAAGACTGGCTGAAGCAATTGTCCAAATTAGATGCACTGTTAATTGTAAATTTATTCAGAAAATATTCCCAGCTCCCGAGGAAACTGACTTAAAAGTAAAATGAGCTTTTTGGCACTTTTATCTCCCCTTCCCCAAATCCAGTCAGCAAAATTTGACCATAATATAATTTTAATGTCTTTTAAATTTGCATATTTCTCCTCACGTCTCATTGCCCATAATTTAATGAGTCATTTCAGAGCTTTTCAAGTGATTATTCTTGCCATAAAGTTGTGATCTCTTGGGTCTGTTCTGTTCACCTACATTGACTTACTTTTTTTAAAATGTGTCCTTGGATCACTTTATTTTTTTATGTTTATTTTTCACATTGTTGTATCTTGCCAAAAAAAGCAAATTGTTGCTTGATGCCTGGTGTATTGAGGATGAACTTCTTAGACTAACTTTAATGACTTCTTTTTGCATAATATCACTCCTTGAGAGCTTCCCGACCTTACTTTCCATCATTGCATCCTACTTGCATTAAATTTATTTCTTCATTGTTTCATTGTCATCATTCTCATTTTGATCTTTATTCCTAAATCATGCTGATTTATGTACTTGGAGTTCTGTCTTTGCTAATTCAAACACACCCTTCTTCTGAGACTATGTATATGTCCTCCATGAACAATTAATGACTAGGCAAGCTCATTTTGGCCTAACAATTGTTTTGATTCCTGTAACTCAAGGGCACACTTGACCATATATTAGACTGTAGACATTCTCATATTTACATTGGTGATTTCGACGTTTGTGAGATCACACAAGTCCACGCAATTTGGTGGGGCAGACCTCTGAATCAACCAGGCTGGAGGCTGGTGTGGGCTAATGAGTCACTCACTAGTCAGCAAATTGGCTGATACCTTAGTCCTTTGCTTTATATTAACATTACAGTCTTTTGTAAAGAAATAAAATGCAATACTCTCCCAAATGAAAATGTTTGCAAATATGGAGATTCAACTAGGACTCTAGATGATTCTTCCAGAGATGTTACGAGCCCATGTGCTTTATGTGGCCTCTTTGTTGCTTCAAGTATAGTATGTGGTCTCCTAGCCGGTCAATAGTGTTCCTGGGGAAATGAACTCTGCACCGAAATTCTCTACTCCGGAAATCCCTAGAAGAGTCCAAAGAAAAATACCATAATACCTTTACAGAACCAAAATGTATTGATTATCCGTCTGGCATGGTACCTGTTACTGTATTTTATTCATCCTCAGGACCTCAGCTTCCACTTTGATATGATACATGGTATAATATAAAGATGCACAAAATTCACATCTCTCAATTGATGTGATGAGTACATCCCTTCACGAGAAAGGTTAGTACTTCCAGAAAACGAAAATTGACATGAATTTTACTATAAAAAACTAAAATAGTGCAAGAAATTTATTCTGCTAGTTTTATTCAAAGTTTCAGTGTTTCTTTTTTGATCTTTTACACAAAAATAAATTATATATAATTTATATATATGTATATATGCATATATATGTAAATGGTTTTTTTTTAGCTGCTAAGTTGTGTCTGACTCTTTTGTGACCCCATGGACTGTAGCCCGCTAAACTTCTGTCCCAGGCAAGAATATGGGAGTAGGTTGCCATTTCCTTTTCCAGGGGAACTTCCCAAACCAGGAATCGAACCTATGTCTCCTGCATTAGCAGATTCTTACCACTTTTTAGATTAGATTCTTTACCACTGAACTACCAGGGAAGCTCATATATATCATAGAGAGCTTTATTTTAAATTAAATACTGATAAAGCTTATTAATTAGTAAGACTACATATATAGTATAGACATAGTAAAATATGTTCACTCAATTAATAAAGATACAGTGCTCGTGACCTGATTCTTTCGCTTATTATGACTTGCTATGTTACTCTCCAGTTTCTCTCAGTATCAAATTTCTTAGATATGATGGATTAGGACTTTATTACTCTTCTCTAGATTGCTGCCATATGGTTTGTCTTTACTAAGGTGAAATGTGAGGAAAGTAAAATGGCCCTCAAGCCTTATTGTTCGTTTAAGTGCATCATACACTAACCTTCATCTTGGCTCAAGTGTTGTTAGATATTCACTGCTTCTGTATATGGAGGTCTCCTTGAGGTATTGATTTGTTTCAGTAGTAACATCAGTTAAAATTTTTAAAAATAAACAAAAACTTCTGTGCCTGGGAAACACAGGTATTCACAGAGATTATTCGCAATGCAGAAGTGTGAGAATGCAAACAAGGCAAATAGAATCCACATCCTAGCAGTGTTCTGCCCTCTGCTTTGCTATTCTTCAGGATTTCTAAACTACCCTGTCAGCATCGGACCTGACACAAGAGGACGGGGAATAGAAACGTGATTATACCAAACAATGTGCGTATTTAAAATATATTCTTTTACTTATAACCTTGGACTCAAAACACATAAATGAATGCCATGTGAATCCTGGAGGTGCTTCCCAATAATACTACAAAGGAAATAAATCGCTACTGGTTTTCATATGAATTATTTTATTTTCAGTTTACATTTTTAAGTGTAAAAGATGATTGCTGTAACCATAGCACCTTTAGTTCTCATTTAGAATCAGGGGACTTCACAGCAGGTGCCCTGTGTGGCAGGGACCCAGGGTGCAAAAGCAGGTGTGAGTCCCCATGGGACAGTACCACTTTGACTCTGCCCGGCCTCTTGGCTTTGGACAGACAATCGTGATCTTACTGTATTTACAGTATTATTTCCTTCCTGGGGAAATTGTTAGTTATAGTGGTGTGAACAGTTCATTACAAACTACTCATTAATTCCATGGTTTGTGGAGGAATCAAATGCATATCACTGATCAAATTTAAATCTAGGTGGTCTACCAAAATTTCCACTCTTTTGGTTTGAATCTAAAATCTGTGAAAAGGCATTAGAATCAGTTGCTTTATTAACTCTGCAGAAATATAAATTTCAGTTTATATTACAAGCAAAATTACATTTCTTAGAAATGCCATTTTACAGGAAGTATGCATTTGGTGCATTTATGCACAATTCTTTTAGATTGAAGCAGTTTTCATTACAAGTACTACACATACTCAGTCTAAAACAAATTCAAGCACAGAACCAGCTATGAAAGCTCTCTCTTCGCCATCCACGTATTCCAAATGCATCTAGCATCCTATCAATTTCGTCTTCTTTGTGCCTTCTGTCTTAGAGTCCTTTCACCTGCCACCTCAGTACTGCTGGCTTGCTCTGGAGGCCCGCCTATCCTGTAGTCTAGTCATCGTTTCTGAAATCCATGTTTTGCCTTTTTCTGGTTTTATCTTCTTTTTGAAGGAAGCACCTCTTTCAGTAACTTCCAGAGAAAAGTTGAGTGAGAAGTCAGAATTTCAAAGCCTTGTACAGCTGAGAATCTCATTATTTCCTTCTCATATTGGATACAGGTTCACTGGGTGTATAATTCTGGTTGAATGATTCTGATTGAATATTTCTCTTTGGCATTTTTCAATGTGGTTAGTTTTCAGTTCTTTTAAACTTTCAATGGTTGTAGGCTTTTAAATCTCCAGTACACTAAAAAATTACTTTTGTTACTAAAAAGGTAACTAGTTACTTTTGATGCTAAAATGGTAAATAAAAAGTTATTTACCTAAAAATCCTATAACATTCTCACTCCAAATACTTTTCTTATGAATTTCTCCCCCTTTGCTCCCTTCTCTGTAAATTTGTAGGATCTTTGTTGCTAGAGTTTTAAGGTTTCAAAATCATATAATTTATGTCAGTCTTTTTAAAGCCGTTGTGCAGTAATCTGAAATATTGATGTTCTTAACTTCTAAAACAATTCTTGAGAATTCTCAAACAATAATTTGAGAATTCCATCTCTGTTTTCCTGCCTCCTCTTTCTTAGATGTTTATTACTTATAATCAGATTCTTAAACTGATCCTCAAATTTGTTATCATTTTCTTTTGTTTTTCTGTCTGTATTATTGTTTTGTATTCTGGAGGATTTTCTCAGTTATATCTTCCAATGTTTCTAGTCAAGATTTCGTTTCTGTTATTTTATTTTAAATTTAATTTTAAATTTTCAGTAGCACATTTTTGTTCTTAAAGATTTTGTTTCTATATCTTCTTGTTACATAGTGAAATATTGTTTCTTATCTCTCCAAGGATATTAAATAAGTTTTCATGGTATTTTATTATTTTTTCTTTACTGGTTTTGTGTTTTCCTCCTGAAAATTTTTAAAAATCTGTTTTAGTCTAAGTGCTTCTTTCATATGTGAGTTAAGACTATCCTTGACTTTTTTCTTAATTAGAAATTAGCTCCTATATGGCTAGTAGGAAGTTCCATGTTCAAAAATGACACAGAAAATAAACTAACAGTTACCAAAGGAGAGGAGGGATAAACTCAAATTTTGAAATTAAAATGTATACATTACTATATATAAAATAGATAAGCATGCCATGTTAGTATTTAATCATCCTATTTTTCAGAATATAAGTAACATCATTTGTCCAGTAAAACAGAAATATTAGTACTTTCAATATACCTATATGTAACATTATTCAAGCAAACTTATAATACTCTAGGATTTCCACAGTGTGAGTTTTAGAAATTATTTTAGGTGAGACTGGAGAGAAGACAATTATTTTTCTTTAATTTTCAGACATTCCTTCGATTAAAAAAAAGTTAGAGAAAGAGACAGTATCTCACCAGAATGAGTTAACTTTTTTTTCCCTCCTCTTTTGATGCACTTTTTCTGAATGATCTTGGCTGCCTTAAGCTCAACTTTGGATCACAGTTAACTTGGTGTTCTTCTAACTTCTTTTCCATTCTCAATACCTTTGTCTCAATGATCTGATTCTCTAGCAGAAATACAGAGCAGGATTTTCTTTCAATTAGGTGGTAGGCAAGGGGGAACCTAAACATCTGCAAACTTTCTGAACCCGAGGACTTAGTCACTAGTAAACTTAGAATTTATCTCTGACAGAGACAAGTGCAGGGTGCTGACTGCTGATAAAGATAATATATGTAACTATGTATTAATGGGATCTGTGAAGGAGATATTAAAAGACACTCTAAGACTTTTGAAGGAAGGTCAGAAGTTAAGTGCTGGCAATAGATTCTAGTTGACCAAGGAAATGGTTTAGAATAGGACCAACTCTTTATAATAATTGGCGAACATGGGGAGGCTGCCAAGATTTATATCCTCAATGTTTACTAAAGTAAGAAGCAAATTAATGTGTACAAGAATATAGGAAATGATGATGGTCCAGGAGGAAGAAGGATTAGCGTTAGCTTCCTTGAAAAAAAGACATTTAAAAATATTATTTTTTTCATGAAGGCAGAAATCAAAATTGGGGAGCAGGAAGGCTTACTTTCCTTCAGCTCAAAAACACTTTTGATGGAGAATTTCAAAGATACTTCTGTCTTGAAGGTTGGATTCTGAAAGAAGCAGATTCTTTTGGTTTGTCTTATTGTGCTTTTGGGGGGGAGTTGTTTGCCTTCTGTGTTGCTTTTTGTTTGGGGGTTTTCTTTGTTTTTTGTTTTGTTAGTCTTGTTTTAGTTTGGCTGTTCAAGCCCTTAGCTGCAGCATGAGGGCTTCCTGGGTTTCTCTGGTTCACTGAGCAGGCCTCTCTTTTTGTGCAGCATGGGCCCCAGAACCTCCGCTGTCAGTAGTTACAGCTTAGTAGCTGCAGGACTCCCTCAGTAGTTACAGCTTAGCTGCCCCAGGGTATATGGGATCTTGGGGGCTACTCAGCTGGCAAAGTGGTAAAGAGTCCGCCTGCCAATGCAGGAGATTCAGGAGACATGGGCACAATCCTTGGCTCAGGAAGATTCCCTGGAGTAGGATATGATGGCCCCCAGCACTATTTTGGCTTGGAGAATTCCATGGGCAGAGGAGCCTGGTGGGCTATAGTCCAAGGGGTTGCAAAGAGTTGGGCATGGCGGAGCATGCACACAGATGGGATCTTATTGTCCTGACCAAAGTCTGACCAGTGGCCCTTGCACTGGAAGGTGGGTTCTTAACCAATGGAACACTAGGAAAGTTCCAGGAGCAGAGTTCAGAGACGTAGTTTAGCTGAAAGATATTTCTTAAGAGTGCTCTTGGGATTAACACGTGGAAAAGGAAGGAGATAAAAACAAGACTAAATAGAGAGGAAAACCGGGTCTCGTGACAACTACAGCTGACCCCAAGGGGCTTTGGTGCTGGTGGGCGTGGCTTTGTCTCCCGTTGGCAAGGTGCCAGGTCATTATACTCATCCTTTGATGTGGAAATATAGATCAGCCTTTTTGGAGGATACCAGCCCAAAATTCCTTAGACAAACTTGCTTAATTCTTAGTTCATATTGTGCCAAAGATTAAATGAGGAACTGTGATTAGGTAGTCCATGAAATGCTGATTGACTAATGAAAGAACTTTGGACTAGGAATTGAGATATTTGAGTTTGAATCTTGCCTCTGCCACTAACTGATTGCAAAAACACACAGTTCTTAGTTTCTCTTTCTAAATGTAAGGTGGTTCATTAGAGGTATAAAGTATAAAAAGATCTTTCTCTATAAACTTTTAATGTTATTTTTTCCTAATTATGGACATGTGTGCATTTAAAAATCTCTGGATATCTCAAATTTCATATGCTTTTTCAAATTGTAATATCCTTCAACCAAAGCTTTGATTAGAGAAATGAACTTTGCTCAGCAGCTCAAATTCTCCCTTCCTGTTTCCCTTAAGACTCTTTTGGCTTACCAGGAAATGGAAGCCTTACAGAGCAATGAAGTACTCAAAAGACAGCAACAGAAGTATGGAGAAGGATGCTCTCATATTGGATGACTAGCCTTCCAATCGGAGAAGGCAATGGCACCCCATTCCAGTACTCCTGCCTGGAAAATCCCATGGAAGGAGGAGCCTGGTAGGCTCCAGTCCATGAGGTCGCTAAGAGTCGGGCACAACTGAGCGACTTCACTTTCACTTTCATGCATTGGAGAAGGAAATGGCAACCCACTCCAGTGTTCTTGCCTGGAGAATCCCAGGGACAGAGGAGCCTAATGGGCTGCCGTCTATGGGGTCGCACAGAGTCGGACATGACTGAAGTGACTTAGCAGTAGCAGAAGCCTTCCAATAACCTGTGTGTTTTCAATCTATCTAATGAGAACATTGGGTTTCCCCAGTGGCACTAATGGTAAAGAACACGCCCAACAATGCAGGAGACATAAGAAACTCGGGTTCTTTCCCTGGGCTGGAAAGATGGATCCCCTGAAGAAGGAAATGGCAACCCACTCCAGTGTTCTTGCCTGGAGAATCCCATGGACAGAGAAGACTGGCAGGCTATAGTCCATGGGGTTGCAAAGAGTTGGACACTGAAGCTATGTCACACACNCTCGGGTTCTTTCCCTGGGCTGGAAAGATGGATCCCCTGAAGAAGGAAATGGCAACCCACTCCAGTGTTCTTGCCTGGAGAATCCCATGGACAGAGAAGACTGGCAGGCTATAGTCCATGGGGTTGCAAAGAGTTGGACACTGAAGCTATGTCACACACACACAATAGGAAAATTATAATGACCTGCAACTAGTTTGTATATTTCAAGAAAGTAAACATTATAAGTTGTACTGCCATGTTATTTTGCTGGAGTAAAATTGCAAAGCACCTACAATATTGATGAAAACCTAATCCTAAATAAAAACCTATTTAGATAATATTTAGGAATGATTTATGAAAAAAATAGTAGTACAACGTTTGAAATGGATTTCTAAGGCAGGTGCTTGGAGAGGGGATTACGAGAATTGCTACAGTGGGGATGTGGATCACTCATTACTGCAGAAAATGACACCTAGAGAATAGATAAGGAGATCAATAATTTTAAAAAATTAACTGTTTGGGCTTGTGGGAAGATTTACAATTAGAAAACTATTGAGTTAAGTTGGGATTAACAGATACACATCACTGTATATAAAATAGATAAAAAACAAAGACAATGTATAGCACAGTGAGTCATATCTAATGATTAAGTCATTAATAAGTCATACTTAATAATTAAGTCATACTTAATATTTTATAACAATAATATATAAAGGAAAAGACTCTGAAAATGTTATATATGCAAATTATTTGCAGATTCTTTTCCCTTATAGATTATATATGTATATATATAGTATACATTATATGTTCTTTATCTATCTGAATTGCTGAACTGTGTACCTGAAAATAACATGATATTGTAAATCACCATACTTCAAATTAAATTTTCTTAGCCACTATGGATAACAGTGTGGAGATTCCTTAAAAAACTGGAAATAGAACTGCCTTATGACTCAGCAATCCCACTGCTGGGCATACACACCAAGGAAACCAGAATTGAAAGAGACATGTNATTATTCATCGACCACCAGCCCACTGACTTGAGGCATTGTTCAATGCCTAGGGGGTAAAGGCGGCGAACAAAATCCCTCTTGAGGTTTTCATTCAGATGGGAGTTTTCAAGAGACGGAAATTCTGGAGGGGCAGTGAAGATGGGGGCTTCCTCAACGGCTCAGTAGTAAAGAACCCACCTGCCATTGCAAGAGACGCAGGTTTGATCCCTGGGTGGGGAAGAGCCCTGGGAGGAGGAAATGGCAACCCATTGCAGTACTCCTGCTGGCAGTCTTCCATGGACAGAGAAGCCTGGCTGGCTACAGTCCACGGGGTAACAAAGATACTCTTTGTTACACAGTGTAGATGGACTTTCTTTTTAAACAGAGAATTTTACAACTTGCAAAGTGCCTTCAAACACCTTATCACATCCAGGAAGCTGATTCACTTTGCGGTACAGCAACTTTTTTTTTTTTTTTTACCTGCAGTTAACCTTTCGGATCTGAGGACACTAAGAGTATCTCTTTTGGCAAAAGAGCTGGAGATAGACAAATCTCCATTGCTAGGAGGGTGCCTACTCCTGACTGCTAGTAGGGGGCGCCCAGCTTGGAAGACCTTGAGGCTACTTAAGCAAAGTTCAAGAGAAACTCCTCAAGTCTCTGGTTTTGGAAGGCCAGTGGTGGGTGAGGGCCCCAGGTGGTGACACCTAAGCCGCTGCTTCAAGCTCAAAGCCAGCCTGGCCAGCACAGAGCTCAGGAACGAGCTCCGCTGGGCCGGAAGCCCTGGAGAGGCGGCACAGAGCAGAGGAGCGCTCCCGGGACTCCCTGAACTAGGCTCGCCGAAGCGCCCTCCCCGCGGGGCTCTTCCGCGCGGCGGCGGAGACCGCGGAAACCCGGAGCGTGGATTGCCGCGGAGCAGGGCGCGCCGCCCCGGCGCGCTGCGGCAGCCGAGCAGGTTGTGGATCTGGCGGGCGCCAGCCCTGCGCTCCGGGGACGCAATGCGCACTGCGCCGCGGGGCTCGCCCGGTCGATTCTTTCTGTTTCTCCGGATGGGGTGGGGGCAAAAGTCAGTTCCAGATAAGTCGCTTTGGTTGGCCAGGGACACAACCTCCAAAAGCTTTCAAAGTGATTCCTCGTCTTTTGTCAATTTGTCTACTCAAGCATTTTACGCTGTGCTCTCGGATTTCTCGAGAACAGTCTCCGCACTGCAATCTGCATCAACCGAAGGGGTCATGATGCCATTTCTTCGGAGAGATGTACCTATTCATTTCCCCTGGAGGTCTCTTTCGTGGCTGTGTTAGGTTTTAGATGACTTACTGACAACTTGTGTGTAGGGTAAAGTGAACACTGAGACTTTAAACCGTGTTCTCTTGTAGGGGAGATTTGATTTAGAAGCGTGCGCTTTTGTGAAGCTGCTTTGTCCCATTGGGCAAGCAGATTTTGTTAGTTCTGTTTGCACTGAGGCGTTGTTTGGCGATATCTTTTTAAATCCTCAGTTGTCGTGCACCTTTATCTTTTTAGTGTTGTTAAAATGTGGTGCCTTTTATATATGTAACACTATGTCACAATAGTCACATAGGAAAGATGATTCTAAAAACATCGAAGGAATATTATCATTTACAAAAAGCAATTCATTTCTATAGTATGGTAGCGTGAACTCTAAAAAAGGAGTGTGGTAAGAACACTAAACGCAGGAGCCCTGTGTTTCCTTCCTTCTTCGGTCATTTACACTTGTGATCACAAGAGAGAAGAGATGCGCGGCCCTGGGACAGAGGGACTGGGATGCTGGGCCGTGATGAGCGGAGAATGCCATCAGCTGTAGCAGTTGCCCTATTATTACTTGAAGCCACGACCCTGACACTGGATCGCGGTGTCAGCCTTCACATCCTGGAGGTTAGGGAAGTGCTGCGTGCTAAGTCGCTTCAGTCTTGTGGGACTCTTTGCGACCCAAAGGACTGGAGCCCGCCAGGCTTCTCTGCCCCTGGGGATTCTCTAGGCAAGAATACTGGAGTGGGTTGCCATGCCCTCCTCCAGGGGTATCCCCGACCCGGGGATCGAACCCCTATCTCTGAAGTCTCCTACATTAGCAGGCGAGTTCTTTATCATTAGCGCCACCTGAGAAGCCGGGAGGTTTGGGGAGGGGCTATGTAAATCCGGGTTGGGGAAGGGAGGGAGAAAGGTTCTTTAAGGAGAGGATTGTTTTGTTTTTGGTCTGAAGGACCTGGTGGAACCCTCACTTGCCTGGAAACCCCTGAGAAGCCATTTTTCCCTTCCTCAGTTGCAAATAACATTCTTTTCTGAAGTAGCTTTACTTTGACCTCTCTCCTTCCGAGATCCAAACAAAATAAAACTAAGGACGATTTTCAGGTGTTCACAACTGATTTAATACTTAGTAAATTAATTTAATATTTCCATCTACTTTATTTGTGACATAGACAAACTGAAAATTGAGAATAGCAGTAAAAGTGCAAATTGCCAGTGATATAACAGATCTCGGCTCATTGTAATATTATTTATCGGACATGCTCTATATAAAATATATGAGCCCCAAAGGGTGGAACTGAAGGCATGGGCGCATTTAGGAAACTGGAAGGAAAATTGTTCAGAAGATGACATTAGAAAATGAAAAGAAGCAGGAATTGGAAAAATGAATTTATACTCACTTAAATTCATAAAGAATAATGATAGTAATTTCTTTGTATGGTAAAATGTCTTTATTTTAAAAACCTAAGGATGTTAATCCTTACAGAGGGAAGACATTATGGAAAATAATTATGTTTAGGAAATAGCAATCCACCCCAGTGTTCTTTCTTGGAAAATCCAGTGGATAGAGGAGTCTGGCAGGCTACATACAGTCCATGGGGTTGCACAGATAGATAAGACTCAGCAACTGAGAATACACACATCCTGATTTTTTAATGCTATTTTAAAAAACATATGGATAGACCAAAAAAATAACTTCCCTAAAGAAAAACAGAAAGCTATCACCTACAATAAAACTGTACAGTAGTTTTTCTGATACATATAGTGTTTCACTCTTTACGTCTATACTCATTCTACATGCTTTTTTTTCCCCCCTAAAATAAGTGGAAAAATATAGGATTACTCTCTAATGGAGTAATTCCCATGCAAATAGAGGGAGTGTTCTATGCCTTCCTATATAGAAAAGGAATTAAAAGTCCTACTTTTTTTAATGGACACAGTTGGTCATTTCACCCATCCCACTACTGATTTATCTCTGTAATCCATGATCAAATCTAAATTCAGAGAGATTATTCTTTGCTGTGTCATCAATTCCCCTTAAAATTTGAATTGCTGCTGCTGCTGCTGCTAAGTTGCTTCAGTCGTGTCTGACTCTATGGGACCCCACAGACGGCAGCTCACCAGGCTCCCCTGTCCCTGGGATTCTCCAGGCAAGAACACTGGAAAGGGGTGCCATTGCCTTCTCCAAAAATTTGAACAATCTGCAATAAAAATTTAAGTCCCTGCTGAGTGAATTATTGTCAGTGTTTTGAGTTTCCAGAAGTTTCTTGGAGTGTTAGAACTAGTTCTAGCAAGTCCAGGTGATCTTCAGCCTTAAGAATATAAAATGCTTTATTCCATTCTTTTCCATTCATCCCATGTATTCTACAATTGGGCCTAACCTTTGGATTCATAGTGGTGCACTTAAGCTGGAAAATTTCACTGCTTTTAGAGGTAANGAACTAGTTCTAGCAAGTCCAGGTGATCTTCAGCCTTAAGAATATAAAATGCTTTATTCCATTCTTTTCCATTCATCCCATGTATTCTACAATTGGGCCTAACCTTTGGATTCATAGTGGTGCACTTAAGCTGGAAAATTTCACTGCTTTTAGAGGTAACACAAAAGGAATGATGATAGCAGAATTAGGCTATCTATGGCTTATATTGCTTTTCTTTAGTGGCTTTTTAGGTAGCCCTGTTTGCCAGGCTGTATGCTTTTTTAGTTGTGTGACTAGCCACTACAAATATTATTGTGGATTCATGTTCTGGAACTTTTGTACTTTGGATACCATCTGATCCTGAAAGATTTTCAAAAGCACTTCTTACCTGAAGCAGATCTTAATGATTTGTTTTTCCCTTCAATCTTTATTTTCCTTACTATGGTTCCTTTGAATTTTTTACTTGAACACAGCAAAGAAACCTAAGGGAAAAATAAGTATAATGAATTCTACATCCCTGCTGAGACAACCACAAGAAGCAAACCCACATTCTTTACCTAAGGATTTTCACAGTGGAGTTTTTACCTACATTTTTACCTACTATCTGAAGAAGGAAAGAAATAGTTGGCACTCTGAGTTTTTTGTGTTCTTATCATATTCCCCCTTTAAAGTTCATGTTACCATCCTGAGAAGGTTCAAGAAGAGAAAGAGTTGATTTTTTTCAGAATGTAGATTTAGCACTTGTACCATAGTCTCTAGGAGAGTGGATTGCCCTGATTGTTTAGAAGAAAGAAAATGCTTGAGTAACCCATGGTTGTGTTCAGTAATGCATGCAGGCTGAATTTCTTTTGATCTCATTCATCATTCATTTATCAAACACCTATTGAGCACCTAGTTTGTGTCAGGCAGTGCTCTCAACACTTTATATGCAACACTGTATTTAGTAACAAAGCTATTTACCTGTGAGATAGGCCCTATTAAAACCCATTTTCCAATCCTATTTTAAATCCTAAAAGATGATACTGTGAAAGTGCTGCACTCAGTCTGCCAGCAAGTTTGGAAAACTCAGCAGTGGCCACAGGTCTGGAAAAGGTCAGTTTTCATTCCAATCCCAAAGAAAGGCA
>SJYV01023691.1:0-15763 GCA_006410875.1 Neotragus pygmaeus
TTGTAGACTGGTCAGATGACAAGTTACCAATAGAACCGGAAGAACTAGGAATTTAACTAAGATGCATCATAGCGCAATGCTGACCTTCTCCAAGTGAGGTGTACAGACCCCCAGTGTAGCACCCAGCAGGACAAGCGGGGGGTGTGACAGGGGTTAACAGAAGCTCTTCCTAGAGCTTAAATTTTATTCCATGTCAAGTAGTTGAAAGGAATACTTTTATACTTTTATATTATGGAGCAGAAAACTAAATTTGCATACATTTAAAAGATTAAAGCATGCAACTTCAAAGAAATTTGAGCTTGCTGCTGGCTGCTTCTAGCTACAAAGGGTCTAGACCCCGGGCATTATGTATTGATTTCCTCTGCATTCAGAGAACTTCAGTGGAAAAACCCAAGTGCCTCTAATGTAAGGGAAAGCGTGCAGATGCTGGATTCACACAAGAACAGAGTCAATTCTGATTCTGCCATATGCCACCTACGTTAACTTAAGTAAGTAACCTCAGTTTCCTGGGTAAGGAACTTGGGATAATATCAGCTATCTTTCAGGGCCACTGGGAGGATGAGAAATAAACGCTAAAGAAGTGCCCAGGATACACTAGGGACTTAATAAATGATTGCTTATGATAATAAAAATAATAATGAGGAGGAGGAGAAGAAACAATAAACAATCAAGAATTGATCAAACAGATCCCAATATATTTGATGATATATCCCAGGCAGAGGCTCCAGCTTTAGGGAAAAATACTCTCTAGGTGACTTTTTATTACTGAGGCCACTGATACACACACAACATAAAGATCCACAGTACATCCACTGACCTGTCTAGTAAAAGGAGTTGTAGAAATAACATCTTAAAGAGTAGATATTCTTAAGTCATTTTACAATATACTGCCTATTTTCATACCCACATGGGAAAATAGTCCAAGAAGAAAAAAAGAGCACAAGAGAGTAAACCCAGAAATAACTGAACAAAAATCAGTAAAACCTTGTAGCCATCAGAACAGTTTTTGGTTTACAAAATCTTAAAAAAAAAATTCTCTAAATTACAATTGGCCAGTTTATAAGGCAAAGTCAGCGAATGGAAGAAGTCCTCAGGCTAGAGAGGCTAGAAACCTGTCCTAGAAAGAGGGGAGAGATGTGCCACTGGCTATCTTAATGTTTTCTGAGAAAGCCAAGAAAAGACAAAGCATGACAGTCTTAGGAAAGTTAAAACATCGTCCATCTCTCAGCTCCTTCACTACCCCGTCAAGGCCACTGAGCAACGCTGGCTGGAAGGCCGTCAGAGCAGCCAGCAGGCCAAGGGAGGCTGGGGGTAACCCAACTCTGCTCCAGAGTCTGGAGCCCCAGCCTGGACTGCTCCCTCCCAGAGCAGGGAACACTTCTCTACACAGCGGCTCCACATGGCCCAGCTGTAGCCCAGTAGCCAGATACGAAAGTTGGGCGGCATGTGCTGGAGGGGCAGGCATAGTAGAGATATGTCACATTTTAAAAGCCAGTCTCAATTTGCCAAGCAGGGGGCTTCCCTGGAGATCAGTGGTTAAGACTTCACCTTCGAATGCAAGGGGTGCACATTGCAACCCAGGTCAGGGAGTTAAGATTCTACAGGCCTCGTGGCCAAAAGAACAAAAACATAAAACAGAAGCAAAATTGTCACAAATTTTATAAAGCCTTTAAAAATGGTTCACATTAAAAAAAAAAACTTAAAAAAAAATTTGCCAAACAGGACTCACAGAGAATAAAGGAAGGCAGGCAGCGTGAACCCTGGCTGAATCCTCTGTGACAAGAGAAGAAGGGGTCCCTGTAGGGCAGAACTCCCCATCCTGGANAAAAAAAAAAACTTAAAAAAAAATTTGCCAAACAGGACTCACAGAGAATAAAGGAAGGCAGGCAGCGTGAACCCTGGCTGAATCCTCTGTGACAAGAGAAGAAGGGGTCCCTGTAGGGCAGAACTCCCCATCCTGGAGGTTGGGACCTTCCCATCACACTGAGGCCTTTTCTAGATGTTCTCTGAGCTGCTGCCCGCTGCCAGGGCGTCTAGGCTGCCGGCGTGCCACGGTCACCACGCTCCCAGCAGCCAGGCAGAGACCTCGGCTTCCAATACTGGCCTTCCCAGCAACTCCCCGCTTTCCTCACCAACTCCATCCACCTAGGAGACCACCAAGTTGTAGGAAAGGCATAAATACCATCCTTAGGTTGGGATATCAGCACTAGAAGAACACAACAAACAGGAAGTCATGAGGACTATGGACAGGCCTTGCTGTAAACACCCGAGGGTAGGAGGGTTGCACGTGTGCTCAGACCAGGGACGCACTCATGACAGCCCGTGGTGGGCAGGGTCCAGGGTTGGGGAAGAACAGAGGGGGCTGCACCTGTGGTGTGGGGATATGTCCTGTCATCATGTACCAGTCATTACATCGGTACTAGATTCCCCTAAAGTACTGAAGCTGAGTTCCTGAAATGTAATGACAAACAAGTCACCTGGACTTTGAAAATATCCTGAGTATGCGGTAGAAGAACTTAGAGCAGGGATACAAAATTCAGGCTCCCCTCTTTTTGTTTGTTTCTTGGCAATAGTTATTTCTTTACAACTTCCATATGCTGTGTAAGGTATGGTAGGGAAATGGACAGAGCACACTGCTCTAAAGTCCCAGAGAGCTGGAGAGTTTTTAAATGTGTAAAGCACAGATGAGAGGGGAGAAACACAAAGCGGTTGTAAAGGGAAATCTCTTTTTTTTTTTTTTCCCCCCCAGGAGAATATTCCTGTTTACCCTGTTAGAGCCGTATGGACGGCTTCTCTCACATCAGGTCACTGGCTGGACCAGTTCACCTCTTATGCCAACTTCTTTTGTTTCCTTGTTTCTTGATTTCTATAGCATTGACCTCACAGGGCACAAAGAACTTTCATCGCCTCTTCTTCAGTGATGTTTAATTCATCCTTTGGCTCTACTACAGGTATTTCTAAATGGAGGCAGAATTCTGCTTGCCAACTCCTGGCCATTTTAAATTCATGAGCAACCTGCAAGAGCTATAGTTTGGAGGGTGATAACGACAACAATAGCTCTAATAGAGGAAGTTTTCCAAACCTGAATCAACTTAGGAATCCTAGAGTAAACATGAGTAAGATGCTACTGCAAGTGAGCAAATACAGTCTCCCTCCAAAATCTGTTTGAAACTCTCTCCTACTGGCCTGTGAAGGTGCAGAGATAGCAACCAAAAGGTGGAGGGACCCTCGAGTACTCTCAGCTGAGATCAAGGCTGTAAAGAATATATAGTTAGGCAGCCCTCCCTCAATCACAGAGATGAAGTCAGATTAGCCCTGCAGGAAAGGAAGGGGGAAATGCATTCACTTAATCAGTCAAGGAGATGAGAGAGGCACAGTGGGGTCCTCTTAGAGGTGTCCTCATGGGCTTTGCATCTAAGGAGGGGACAGCCATTCTCATCTGATCATACAGTCATCTCAGTGCAGGAGCTAGAAGGAAAAAAAGTACACTGAAAATGTGGCTGGGTGGTGGAGCGTGGGGCAAGTTCAGATACGGGGCTCAGGGCAAGGACATGGAATATGAGACTGAGGAGGCTTGGAGGTAAGAACCAGGGGCCTTCCAGGTAGAGGGAACAGGGGTGGTGTGGAGACAAAGTGTATCTGGCAAGAGAGGGGAAATCACTACAGACAGAGCAGTGCTCGGGCCAAACGGCAAGGCTTGGAGGCCATGATGGAGGTTTGGAACATTATCCTCGTACAACCGGAAGCGGTTTAAGTGGAGAAGTGACAAGGACAGGTAAGTGTTTTTAAAAGATCATTCTGGCTGCTGTGTGGAGAACAGTTTTGATGGGAAAACAAGAAAGGTATTAAGCCCTTAAGAGGAGGACAGGCCTGGATGTGGCCCCTCAAAGGGGCCTGAGTCTGGGGGAGAAGGAAGAGAGAGGAACGTGGACAGAGGGTGGTAAAGACCCTTTGTTCCTCAAGGCCAAACAATCTCCAACCACTTAGACTTACTGATAAAAAAGACTCAGATTTCTTGCTGAAGCACGCTCAACACACGTGCACTTTTAATATGACTAAAAGGTTGGAGGATTTCAGGGGGCTCACTGGAATGATTATATTAATAATTTTAAGTTAGTGCACACCCTGCATCTTTGAGTATGATTTAATTAGCCATGATTCAGTTAGCCACTCAACTTTGACTGAGTTAGCCATGAGCTTCTCTTAGAAATATTCAAATTGAGAGGAAGACACACACAGTAGGCCAATGCTACTTAATTTAGTCATAAAATAAATGGCTCTGGAGCTGTTACTGCACAGGAAATCCTCCTCACCTCTCTTTTTGCTAAGCCCAAACTTACCCTTGTCCATCTAATGTATAAATGAGATTATGAGCACCATCTCTACATAGCTGCTGCCTCCTGTTTACAGAAAAACCTACTGATTGACATTTTATTTAACCATATTTGTCTTCAAAGTGATGGATATATAGTCATTCTCAATTAAAATGATCAAGCCCAGTGCTTATGAAACTAACAAGAATATTGTAAAACATATCATGGGAACAAGCAAATTTCAAGTAAGTGTTTAAATGTTGACACAGAATTAGGATGCATCAGTCATTTAAAAATCTAAAATAAAGGATCATTTCACAGAAAGTAATAGCCTGAGGCTGTCATAACACAGAAGAAGCTACCAACATTTTGGTTTTGCTTTCTTGCTCTACAATGTACTTTATAAAGGCAGCAGGCAGAGCAGGTGGCGGATGGTGAGGAGTGTTCGGGAGGTGCTGCGGTCTGGATGCATCCTCTCAAATTCATATGTTGAAATTCTAACACCCAACGTAATGTTGTTAGGAGATAGGACCTGTGGGAGGTGTTCAAGTGTGAGAATGAAGATCAGCGCTCTTCTAAGAGCTCCCTAGCCCCTCCTGCCAGGCGGGGACACAAGGGGGAGTGTGCATCTCGAGAGGGCCCTCAGCAGAGGGCTGGCACCCTGACCTCAGACTGCCAGCCTCCACAACCGGGAAGGATCATTTTCTGTTGTTTAAAAGCCACCCCGTCTGTGCTATTTTGCTATAGCAGCCTGAACAGACTAAGACAGTGGGGTAGCAGGACTTTTCCTGGCCCAAACACATACCTGAACTTCCCAATTGACAGGCACTTCTTTAGTTTTTAACTTTGTCCCTCAAAACTTGAAACCACTGGGTCACAGGTACTATGCATTTCTGTGCTTATTTCCTCTAGAAGCATCCACCAGCTTTCCAGCTGTCCTATCTCCTTAACCCCAATCCGACCCTGAAAGCCCAGGGGGCATACAGGATTCCAGCTTTTGCCGCGTTCATGAATGGACAACAGCAGTCCTTTTTCCTCTCTAGGATGTTGATGGAGCTCCTTTGGAGCCTTTGTACTTGAATTTACTCCTAACTCCTGCAGCGTTCTGCTCACACACATGATGTCTTACTTCCTCCATCTCCCTTCACAGGTAACATTTCTATTCTGCTCCAGGTTGTGGTAAATAACCTTGAGATATCCTTGTCAATCCAACACACACTGGCTGCCTATGTCTGGGGAATCATGGTAATACAGCCCTGTGTGGTTCTGGAAGCTTCTGTCTATCATGGAATACTGTACCCCTTGAATCCCTTGAGTGGTTCCTGGTTCCTGTCATCTCTCCATGTTAGATCATCCTGAACTTTTGGCTTTTAAAGAAGGGACAGGAGAAGCATGAAGATCAGTTGATGCTGATAAAACAAGACCTCAACTCAACTCATCAAAAATCTCTAAATACTAATCAATTTTGTTATTTAAAAGAACGTACAGTGGGATAGAGCAGCCGGTCTGCTCGACCAGAATTAGCACCAAAATGCACTCGTTAGTGAAAATTTAGTTTTAAGAGACCCATGTATGAATCTAGCTGGAAAAAACTGGCAGCCATATATAAATAGATGATGGTAGAAAATGATTCATTTTATATATTCCAACTTTTTTTTTCATATTTCTGCCTATTGCTATTGCTTTCTAAGCCACATTTTTAAATAAGTTTGCCTTTTGATTTTGTTCTAACTATCATCTCTATCTCCCACTCTTCCTCTCTAGTATAAAAATTGTTATTACTATAAAATTTATAAAAGCATGTGCTAAAAAATTTAAACTACATGGTTTGTAAAATGAAAAAAATGATTCTCCCCTTTCACTCCCCTCCACCTAGTGACCTACCCCACTACTGCTGAGTTAACCACTGGTGACACTCATTTCTTCTGTGGATCATATGGTACATTACAGTTTGTCCTTTTTTTTCCTCTCCAATAATATATTTTGGATAGCTTTTGCTATCAGAACACATTTTACTATTGCTTTCTTGTTAGACACCTCATTTTGGGGGGCTATGCTCCCATTTAGCCCAACTGGGGGAAATCTGGAAAATATATTGAGTCTGCATTGGCAACAGATCTTCTCTGAGTTGCAGGCAAAAAGATAAAGATCATATACACAGCTCTTATCAAGTGGTGATTTCAGTTGTATTCTTGACAATGAGACAGAACTGTAAAAATTTAATTCCAAGGCCAACAAATATGCAAGCATCTCACTCAGAAAATGTCTTTGATCTTTCTGATGGCTTTATCTAATTGGTGTCATTATGTTGTAACTCCATCGACTGCCAACTGCATTTTTTTGTAAACTTGGCAAAGGCTTCCCATGTCATACATTTGAAGAAAAAACATTGCCTGTGCTCTCTCCCCCAAGACTGTCAGAAGAAAAAAAGAAATTTAATTAAATTTCAATCTCTGACAGTTTAAAATAATAGAACAGAAATTATAAAACATTATGGATGGTGGCTAAATACTATTAGTGTTAAAAGGAACCAGATTTACTGATTTTGATAACAGTGTTATGGGTTATATAAGAAAATGTCCTTATTCTATTGGAACATACCCTGAAATATTTAATATTTAGGAATAAAGGGAGTACAATGTCTCAACTTACAAATGATTCAGAAAAAAGAGACAAAGAATGATAAAGCAAACAGGGCAAAATGTAAATAATTGGCAGAATTGAAACAAAAGGCTTAGGGGAATACTTCATATTATTCTGAGTGTATTTAAAATAATAATAAAATTAAAAGTTTCCAAGAAATGACAAGAAATCAGAGTTGAAACTTATAAATGATTACTCTCAGGGCATCTGGGGGCTTCCCTGGTGACTCAGATGGTAAAGAATCTGCCTGCAAGGCGGGAGACTTGGGTTCAATCCCTGGATCTGGACAATCCCCTGGAGCAGGAAATGGCTACCCACTCCACTCTTCTTGTCTGGAGAATGCCATGGACAGAGGAATCTGACGGGCTACAGTCCCTGGGGCCACAGAGTCAGACACGCCTGAGCGGACACACTTGTTGCATTTATTCTGTCAACATCAGCCTTCCCCAGCTCAGCCCAGTTACAGGCTCCGCCCTCAATTTGTAGGTCCAGTGGTCTCTGTCTCTCCCACGGATGGTTACCGAAGTGGAAGCCCTGTCCCTACCAGCTGGGAAGATCCAGAGCGGTCCCTGGGTGTCTAGGTATCTCGCATGTGGGCCGGAGGGGTGCGGGGGTGGAAAGGGCTACAGTCACAGCCTCCCCCAAATCCCACCCGGTGTGCTTGATCCCATTGCTGGGCTTTGATCCTGACTTCATATGTGTCCATTCCTTTGCTAGGACTCAACTCCGACTCTCAGTGAAGTCCACAGCCTGCTTGTCCTTGTCTGTCCCTTCCCTGGAAGGTATTTCTTGTCCCTCGTATCTCTAATTCTAGGCTGGAATACTGCCCAACCTTGACCGAAGACCCCCAAACTGCAGTATAATCACTTGGTCCAGTTTTTGTTTGTCCTTCCTCTGCTGGCAAACTTTTCTCTAGGCCCCAGCCACCAGACCAGAGGACCCTCTTGGTCTCAATGCCATCCTGGATCAAGGGGGGACTTTTCTGGGCTCTTTGAGTAGTCATTTTGATTGCTGGCCACAGCCCTCAGGGGTCAGCCTTACAGCTTCTGTGCCCAGGTTTTGCAGGAAGCGCCTTCTGTTTTCCTTGTATTCTCCACTCTGGGCTGTCTTGAAGCCTGAGGACACCAGCTGTTCCATCTCCAGTGTAGGCCGAGCTGAGGAGTCCAACTGTCCCACACAGAGTAACCTCTGATCACACACAAACACAGTCTGATTGCTGCTGCAGTCTAGAAACTCAACTTCAAATGTCAACTTTCAGAAAATAGCTAAGCTACACTGAGCTTTCCTATAAATTCTCTTTCTAGCACTACAAGGAAAGAAACAACCTTTCCGCCAATCAACACAAAATCTAAACAATGATACAAATGTGCTGTGCTTATGAAAACTCAAAGTATAAAACATGAATTTGTGTTTTCTGACACTAGTAATATGTAAGTATTCTTGATTTTATTACAGGTTTAAATAAAATTCCTGATGATTTTAAAATATCATATTTTGCCCTAATCTAGATGGGGTTTCCCTGGTGGCTCAGATAAATAAAGAATCTGCATGCAATGCAGGAGACCTGGGTTCGATCCCTGGGTCAGGAAGATCCCTTGGCGGGGAGCATGGCAATCACTCCAGTATTCTTGCTTGGAGAATCCCCATGGACAGAGGAGCCTGGTGGGCTACAGTCCATGAGGTAGCAGAGTCAGGCACGACTGAGCCACTAAGCACAGCACATATGGACATGGGTTTTGGCTCACACAGTAAAGACTGCATGCAATGCAGGAAAGCCCGGGTCTGATTCCTGGGTCAGGTAGATCCCTTGGAGAAGGGGATGTCTACCCACTCCAGTATTCTTGCCTGGAGAATTCCATGGACAGAGGAGCCTGGCGGGCTACAGTCCACAGGGCTACAAAGAGTCAGACATGACTGGGTAACTAATACTTTCACACTACTTTCATTGAATACACTGAGGTATATTTAGGCTGGGAGAAAAAAGTTAAAGCACATTGCATCAGAGATTTAGAACGATTTGGAAAGAAAGCTTCAGGGGGTGGAGGGGCACATGAGTAAATATTCCGTATAAGCCTCACCGGGAGAGGAGATATTGCCAACTACTCTTACACACAGCACAAAGCCGATGTGGACAAAAAAAGGATTCTTCCTGTAGTGAAAATGTCAAGCTGAAAATGGCACCTTTAAGGAGAGATGTGGGGACAGCCCACGAGGAGGGCAGCCAAGTGAGGGACACTGAATCTGGACCCCGGGACCTATAAAGAGTCTTGTCTGAACCTACTCTGCCCACCCTCAACCCCCTACCAAATGATGACATTCTGGTTCATCTTTGCTCTTTCCTCCAAGCAGAGATGGCTCAGGCCAGCCTGTCTACATCCCAAAGAGCTGGGACTTCTGCCCAAGTGCCTCTTCACTGCACGTATGGGTGAAGGGAGCTGGTCAAAGAGAAAGAAATTAATCTAAAAGAAATTCTGACTGGAAGGGGCCTGTCCAAATGGGCCCACAGAGCGATGGGGGCCTGGAGAAAGGTATGGAGTTGTGGGGGAGGGTGGAGAGAAGAAAGCACCAATAGAGTTACTCAGAGCCAGGTGATGTGGAGTGTGTGTGGTGGGGGTGGGTGCTGGGTGGCTAGTGGGGTGCTCTCAGAGGTACAGGACTCGGCAACCATGCTGGACTTCCTGGCATTCCTACGCTGACCCCAGCTCCTCCCTTCTCAAGTGTGGCTCTCCTTGCCATCTGGGTATCTATGGTGATCTCCACCTCCCTTTCAGATCTTTGTTGTGATCATATTTTGACAATCTTCCATCCTGATGTTTGACCTCTAAACCCCCAATCTCCTATATGGAAATCCTCTTGGTACCTACATCCCTATTCTCAGCTTGGATCCACTTCTGGCCACTGGTTCTCCTGCTATCCCCATCCCAAACCAGACTCCACACAGTTGGGCTCAGGTTGCTCCTATGCCCAGCTTCCAGCCTGCAGGCCCACCCCTCTGATGCTGCCAAATAACATGATTCCTCTGAACATCTCAGCCCCAAACTTGTCACGCTGCCATTTATGCTTCTCAGTTGCAGTTGAAAAGAGAGTTCTCTGCACACTGTAAAGTGCCATCAGATGCTACTTCTGAGTATTTCATACAGATACAAACTGGAGAAGGCAACTCCAAAGATGAGAATTTCTATTTAAAAGCATCCTAGAGAATGTCCACCTTCATTTCATTAGTTTACCCACAGCTGAGTCTGCAGAGAACACTAACTGTGGTGTAGTTTGTCTTTTGGGGGTGACAAAAATGTTCTAAAATTGATTGTGGTAATGGTACTGCAACATGCTAAAAGCTATTGAATCGTACACTGTAAGTGGACACATGGTATGGTCTGTGTATTGTGTCACAATAATGCTGCTTAAAAGAAAGAAAACCCTAAATGGTCTACAGGATGTGACCCTAACCTACCCACTATATCCACCTGGCTGTCGGAGGGAGGGATCAGACAAAGATGTCATTTTCCAGAAATCCTGGGTGGGCTCTGCTGAAGCATATACCCTGATTTTACCTGCATGAAGCCCCAGGCTGACCATCCCTCCTGCAGGCAGCTCCCCACACAGGAACACTGCACACCAAGAGGATTGGCATGTGTAGGTTTCTTGATGCCTATAGCATGCAGAGCTACGCCTACTTTTTTCAGCATTTGATTTTTCCAAACAAAAGGAGAAACCAAGCACATAAAACCCAACAGTGAATTGATGAGCAACTTTGCATATATATAGAATTTCCAGGCAATAAAGCATGCTCTCCAACAAGCTTGTCTTTGTTTAGAGGAAAATTATGCTTTGCTTTCACACAATGCCCTCTGCCAAGCCCAGTGTGCCCTCCTAATTTAAATTAGTCTTTCAATTGTATGATCGTTCCAAAAGAAACTAATTTTCACTACACTCATTCAGGGAACTTAACCAAAACTTGCATTTTTGTTGGGGGAGGTGGCAAACCCACACTGTGAGGTTTTCTGCTCTGCCACAGTTTTAAGATTAATCATTTTCTGAATATCTATAAATATTATTTTGATTATGTGAATGGCTTTAAATAGCTGTTTATGAAAAACTCACAATACTGTAAGTCTGCAAAGAAATAAGCCTAATATAAAATGTGAGCAAGAGAATGATACCCAAATTGCACAATTATATTCTAATTTGTAGATTATAATTCAGTGTGCCATAATAATTTATCCCGAAAATTATGTTATCTCAAAAAGAAAGATTAAAAACTGATTAAGATAACTTTTCTCACAAATCCTAGAACACTTCATTCCTTGGGTAATTTCATTCTGTCCTACCTCAATAAGGACATTTCAAATCAAAGACCTCAGACGGAAGGTTAATAAATCTTGAAGCCTTCAATAGGCTGTTTTTTTATTGTATGTTAAATTCTATGTGAAGTTCAGCAGTTCATATAATCTGGCATGAAATGGAGGGTTTAAAAAAAAAAGTTTAGAACTTGGCTATTCAAAAAATGTCTTAATGGTATCTATTCCTCACTACTGGGATATTTCCCAGAAAGGGCTCCATTTCACTATAATTTTTTCTAAACAGAGCTATGATAGAATTGGGGAGCATGAGAAATCTGATCAACAGTGGCTTAATTTTTTTTAATTGTCATAAATATACAGCTCATTGTATAAATTCAAATTCTGGACAAGTCAATCATTCTAAATGGCTTTGGGGCAAATTCTCTTAGTTTGGATTTTGGGGAGAAAGTGTTATTTTTATCCTTCACCTTTCTAACTCCCTCCTTCCCTATACAAAACAAGATATTCATCTCTGAATGCCCTTGGTAACCTAAGCATATATATCTTGGGGACAAATTACGTCAGCATAAAATTCAGAATTGGCAGGCTCAGGGAACAGAGTCAGAAGTAGGTTTGCTATTCAGAAAATTAAACCATTTTAGTGATAACTAAAATCACAGAAAATTATGAACGGAACTCAGGAAATACATCTTTTTTGGCAGGTTCATATAGGTCACAAATCAATACATACAGTTTAATCTCAGAGCAGGCATTGTAAAGTTTCACCAAAAGCAAGGAGTAAGTGAACACTCAACTCTTGGGTAGGGGAGGCTGCAAAGGTGGAGAAAGGGTCTCAGATGCCTTAAAAAATATTCCCTGGCTCTGTTTTCTAGCAGTTGCCTGTGACAGGTTCCAAAGAGCCGAAGTTTTAATTAAATACTATGGAAAAGTAGGATGCCATATCCCTTAAAAAAAAAAAATCAGAGTGGCTCACAACAGGACAGGGAATCAAGAGTAAGTACTAAAAGCAGAATCCAGCTGTTGTCTCAAAAAGATTAAAAACAAAGAAGAATTGAAAACATTAAAGCAAAATGGTCGCAGGGATGCTGCCAAGGGAGCATTTAAAACAGACCCAGAAAGTAACAACAAATCGCTCCCCTCGCTGCCACCTTCCCTCACATACCAGAAGCCATAGGGAGAGCTCGAAAGAAAATTCAAAACACACTTCTGTCTGGTATACTTTGAAGATGCTCAGAGGACAAAGCATCAATCAGTCAATGAACACACAGAAAGTTTAAGATAGTTCAAGTCCAATTTTGTGATAATTATTATATAATGTTCATTACCCACTTTAGAGGCCAGAATAGTGTGTGCAAACGCCTAAGTAAGTAGGAGCTTTTTTTCAAAAGGTTGGCACACACTGGTATAAGAAAACAGATGGCAAGACATCTATGCCATTATTTTGGGCTTCTCTGAAATGCCCCCTTGGAGCAAAGATTTCAGCACCCACCTCTCACAATGTCACAGATGAGCTTTCTCTTCTCATTAAAATTTTATTCTTGCAGTCAGTCTCAAAGCTCATGGCAGACTAAATTCCTATTCAGACTGAAATGAATGTATCATTTTTTCCCCTACTTCTCCAGAGTCACTCATATGCACTTCCAAAATAAATCTTTGGCTTTTTACAAAGTGACTCTTCTACTCTCTCTCACTGAATCTTTTTCCCTAGAAGGAAGGGAAGTGGGAGGGGATATGGAAGGAAAGGAAAGCAAGGAAGAAAAACATAAGAACCAGAATTATAACCAGGATAAAGCTTAGCCCTGATTTTCTACTGTAAGCCTTACAGTAAAAGGTAGTTTAAAATTCAGATTCAATTCAGGATCGGGAGCTTGTGTACACCTGTGGTGGATTCATGTCGATGTATGGTAAAACCAATACAGTATTGTAAAGTAGAATAAAGTAAAAAAATAAAATTTAAAAATAAAAATAAAATTCAGATTCAATACCAGTAAGTTAATTGATGTAATACACCATATTAACAAAATGAAGGGTAAAAATCATATTCTCAACAAATATAGAAAGAGCATTTGACAAAACTCATCATCCTTTCAAAGTAAAAGCTTTCAACAAAGTGGGTATAGCGGGAACACACCTCAATATAAAGGCCATACACGACAAGCCCACAGCTAATATCATATTCAACATAAAGAGCTGAAATCTTTTCCTCTATGATCAGAAGGCCCATTCTCACCACTTTTATTAAACATGGTATTGGAAGTCCTAGTCAAAGCTATTATGCAAGAAAAAAAAATAAAAGAAGCATTCATAACCTAAAAGAGAAGTAAAACTTATTATTTACATATGATATACTACATTTATATATATATATAACCTTAAAGATGCCACCAAAAAACTGTTAGAATAAACACATTCAGTAAAGTTGCAGGATACAAAATCAATACACATAAGTTTGTGGCATTTCTATACACTAATAATGAACTATCAGAAAGAAAAACTAAGAAAACAATCATATTTACAATTGCAGCTAAAATACCTAGGAATAAATTTAACCAAAGAGTTGAAAGATCTATATATTGAAAACTACTAGAAAATAATGAAAGAAATTGAGGAAGACACAAATAAATGGAAAGACAGTCCAAGCTCATGGATTGGAAGAATTAATATTGTTACAATGTTCATAGTACTCTAAGTAATATAAAGATTCAATTTAATCCCTACCAAAATTCCAATGGCATTTTTCACAGAAATAGAACAAACCTAAAATATATCTGAAACCATAGAGACTCTGAATAGCCAAAACAATCTTGAGGAAGAACAAAGCTGTAGGTATCATACTCCCTCAAACTATATTAAAAAGCTATGGTAATTTAAACAATATAATATTGGCATAAAAACAGACACAAATATCAATGGAACAAAACAGAGAACCCAGAAATAAACCCACATGTATATGGTCAATTAATTTATGACACAGGAACCAAGAATATACAATGGAGCAAGAATAGTCTTCTCAGAAAAATGGTGTTGGGAAAACTGGGCAGCCTCATGCAAAAGAATGAAACTATATCACTATCTTATACCATTCACAAAAATTAACTCAAAATGGATTAAAGACTTGAATGTAAGACATGAAACCATAGAACTCTTAGAAGAAAATATAAGCAGTAAGCTCCTTGACTCTGGTCATGGTGATAATTTTTGGAATTAATATCAAAAGCAAAAGTCAAAGCAAAGGCAAAGCAAAAATCAACACGGGGTACTACAGCAAGCTGAAAAGCTTCTGCACAGGAAAGGAAATCATTAACAAAATGAAACGGCAACCTACAGACCGGGAGGAAGTATCCACAAATACTATATCTGATAAGGAGTTAACACCCCAAACTTATAAAGAACCCATGCAACTCAATACAAAACAACCAAACAACTCAATTAAATCATGGGCAGAGGGTTTGGACCTTTTTCCAAAGAAGACATCTGGATGCCAACAGGTACATGAAAAAGTGCTCAACATCACTGAGGATGTGGGGGAAAGGGAACCCTCGTGCACTCCCACTCTTGGTGGGAATTTAAGTTGAGGCAGTCACTATGGAAAACAGCACAGAGTTTCCTCAAAAAAATTAAAAGTGGAATCATGATATGATCCAGCAATTCTACTTTTTGTATTTATCCAAAAGAGATAAAAATTCCAACTCAAAAAGTTACCTGCATGCCCATGTTCATTGCAGCATTATTTACATTAGCCAAGTCGTGGAAGCAACGTGTCCATCAATGAGTGAATGGACCACGAAAATGTGGTGTGTGGGTGCATACTTGTATACATATGGTTGTATATCAATTATATCGCAATTACGTAAAGAATCTGGAAGTCAATTGAATAGGAAAGCAATATTACATAGTGCAAAATGCCTAAAATCTCTGATCAGAGGTGTACTATTGTCAAGTGTCTATTTTTCATCCATGAGAAAGTTATGAATGAACTTAAAAGGTCTCCCCACAGACCCATATATAGAATTCATCAGACTCTAATGTTCTCTGTAGATCACTCTACACCAAACAGGCAGTAAACATGTTCCTTGAATGGTGGAAGAAGCAGCAAGAAGGTAGCATAGTAGTTTATGGGGACAAGGCTATGGATCACCCTAGAAACGATGTACAACTGACAATTGTGACGAGTCTTGCCCATGATGTGTCCTATGGATGCACAGATATAAAGCTCAACATTCAGAAAACGAAGATCATGTCATCTGGTGCCATCACTTCATGGGAAATAGACGGGGAAACAGTGGAAACAGTGTCAGACTTTATTTTGGGGGGCTCCAAAATCACTGCAGATGGTGATTGCAGCCATCAAATTAAAAGACGCTTACTCCTTGGAAGAAAAGTTATGACCAACCTAGATAGCATACTGAAAAGCAGAGACATTACTTTGCCAACTAAGGTCCGTCTAGTCAAGGCTATGGTTTTTCCTGTGGTCATGTATGGATGTGAGAGTTGGACTGTGAAGAA
>SJYV01023692.1:4026-60480 GCA_006410875.1 Neotragus pygmaeus
TTTAACTTATATGCAGAGTACATCATGAGAAATGCTGGACTGGATGAAGCACAAGCTGGAATCAAGATTTCTGGGAGAAATATCAGTAACCTCAGATATGCAGATGACACCACCCTTATGGCAGAAAGTGAAGAAAAACGAAAGAGCCTCTTGATGAAAGTGAAAGAGGAGAGTGGAAAGGTTGGTTTAAAGCTCAACATTCAGAAAACTAAGATCATGGCATCCAGTCCCATCACTTCATGGCAAATAGATGGGGAAATGATGGAAAACAGGGACAGAATTTATTTGGGGGGGCTCCAAAGTCATTGCAGATGGTGACTGCAGCCATGAAATTAAAAGATGCTTGTTCCTTGGAAGAAGAGCTATGACCAATCTATTTAGCATATTAAAAAGCAGAGACATTACTTTGCCAAAAAGGTCCATCTAGTCAAAGCTATGGTTTTTCCAGTAGTCACGTGTGGATGTGAGAGCTGGGCTATAAAGAAAGCTGAGAACCGAAGAATTGATGCTTTTGAACTGTGGTGTTGGAGAAGACTTGAGAGTCCCTTGGACTGCAAGGAGATCCAGCCAGTCCATCCTAAAGGAGATCAGTCTTGAGTGTTCATTGGAAGGACTGATGCTGAAGCTCAAACTTCAATAATTTGGCCACCTAATTAGAAGAACTAACTGATTGGAAAAGACCCTGACACTGGGAAATATTTAAGGCAGGAAGAAAAGGGGATGACAGTGGATAAGATGGTTGGATGGCATCATTGACTCAATGGACATTAGTTTGAGTAAACTCCAGGAGTTAGTGATGGACAGGGATGTCTGGCATGCTGCAATCATGGGGTAGCAAGGAGTCGGACACAACTGAGCAACTGAAGTGAACTAACTTACTTTAATATATTCATTTAGCATCATAAACAGATACACTTATAACTCATTCATAAGTTTTTAATGAGAGGCTAATTATGGACATCAGTGTGCTAGATAATATTCCAGTTTAGATTATAAAACATAATCCTGTCTAAGAAAGAGGATTTATCCAAACATGCATACCAAGCATATATACACATAATTAACATATTTATATATAATATATAAACAATATAAGTGTGTACACATATGAATGTTTAATACACGTCTTTGCTTTATCCAATCAAGAAATTATTGATGCCCATGATTTGCAGTACACTGCTTTAAGAACTGGAGGTAGAACAAGTTGGATGAGGTGCTTGTTCTTTTGAGAGGAGAAAGAGGATAGAAAATAAGCAATGAATACATAAATATATAATTATAAGTAATAACTGAAGGCTTCCCTGTTGGCCCACTGTTAAAGAATCTGCCTGCAATGCAGGAGATATGGGTTTGATCCCCAGGTCGTGAAGATCCTCTGGTTAAGGAAACGGCAACCCATTCCAGTATTGTATGAGATTGCAAAAGAGGTGAACATGACTTAGCGACTAAACAGCAACAAGAAAATAAGTGCTAAGAAAAAATAATAAATCAAAAAGATTTTATGATGAGTGACTGGTGGGCTGGGGACGACTGTGCCTGGACACTTTTTGTCCATCTCTTCAGATGCAATCCCTCTCCCTGTCTCCACTGCTCTGGGGCCTGGGGGCTCAGCTACTCAAGCTGCCACAATGAGATTCCTTCCTTTCTGATGCTGGGTTGACTTTATCCACAGCAGGCAGCTGAAGCCTATCAGATAGAAGAGACCTTGGTGAGGAAACTCCCCAGCATCCCCTTAGCGAGGCTGTTTCTCCAATGAAGGCCACACCCTGACACCTGCCCGACCACACAGCTCTCTCTGGCTTCACCCCCGTTCCTCCAGGGTTAATGAGGGAGAAGCCCCTCCTAACTGGCACTGGCTCTGGGTTCCTTCCCCACCCCTAGCTGCCGGTTCTAATCATTGTCCACATTTTTATAGTCAGTCCATTTACTAAATTATCTCCAAACTACCCATTTTCTCATGCCATTTGTTATAGGAGAGACAATTCAAGGAGAAGTCTGGAAAGTTCACAGACACTATTTTCAGATACATAAAGAGAACAGAGGTGTTAGAATTTTCCATAAGTGATCAAATCTCCCGTAGGACCCATTCGTACAGGTGGGAACAAGTCATCTTCTGGATAAATCACAAGATGTCAGTGGAGCATTGTGGAAAGGGTGCTTTACTGAGGGACCTGAATTGCAGTTCAGACTTACATACATGATCTGAGTATCCCCAGGGCAGGCATTATGCATGATTTCTATGTAGATCGCATAAAGTCCACATATGATGTGAGGGATAGTTTTTATTGCTATTGTTACAATGCTTTCAGCCTGTGACTCAGAATCTTTCCAGCCTTATTTCTCACTGCTTCCTTCGTGTGAAGGAACTCATGACCCTTCTGCTCACACAAAGGGTCCTCCCTTTCCCCTCCTCCTTCTGGCATCTACTGCAAGCCAGCTCCACATTTTAACACCACCGCATCTTTTACAGCATTTAAACCCCACCCTCCCTCACTTCCAACATAAGCCAGGTTCGCAGCACAGTGGGCAGGCTGCCCATCTTCCTGAAGCACCAAGCTTGGGGTAGAGCTGGTTCCCCCCATATCATGCCCTTCAGCAGGGAAGAGGTTGAGCCCCAAGCAAAAGAGGTGCCTTTTTGCAGCAGCACAGTTCTACCCTTACACATCTATTTTCAAACAATCTGTTTCTTTAAAAAAATACGTACAGTATTCACTTAAAATTCCTAATGCTAGCTCGTGTATATATAACCTATTTTAAATATTAAATATTTAAATTGCCTAATGTGGTACATTTTTGTAATAAGACACTGTAAATATGAAAATAAACCCAAATGCTTCTCTGAATTTATATTAATCATAATATTATTTTAACAATTAATATAAACAATGCCTAAGACTAAGAGGCATCATTTATTTTATGCATTGCATTTTACATAAGTATGTGTTGCAAAAAATTAAGAAAAACATTTTAATTAAAAATGCTTTACAGTAATTTTCCTTTATATACATTAAAACTAGTAACGAAGTAGTCTATTTCCATGTGTTGAGTAATATAAAATATTTTGAGTTTATCAGTTTACAACCACCTACCACTTAATAGGTTTAAGCCATTTAAAAATTTGGATTGGCAATTTTACATTTGAGAGTTGCAACTCAAAGAATGGATCACAACTTTGGCTTTCAAATACTCCAGAAAGTTGCTATGCTCAAACAATTTGGGAGAAAACTAACCATGGTAGCTGCAATTTTTATACTTCTAAGAATTACCTACTGCTTCTGAGAAGGAAAAATTGTTATTGCCTGTATTATTTGGTACATGCTGAACAAAGTCAAACTGCTCTTAAATAACCAGTCTGCATTATGCTGCATTCACATTATCAACAAGGCTTTGAGTATGCACAGAATCAGTGCATATTATACAGGATTAGAATTACCGATAAAGAAAAGTAGTGCCAATTTTGAGCACAGGTAAAATTCAACAAATTAAAGAGCAAGTTTTGTCCTTTTTAAGAGTGGCTGACTTCTAATCCTTGTAAAACAATTTTTTCACAGAAACTGCAAATTCCTATTCCTCCTAGAGTGCTGAGTCTGTGGGCGAAAAAAAAAAAATGTCTGGAAACAGTCAGAGGAAAATGTGTTAAGTGATCCTACTTTATGAATGCAAATCAACAACATTGTTCATAAAGGAATCTCCTTCTGCTTGGCCACAGATATCACAGGTTTCAAATAGCTAAGCACTGTCAGGAAATATAACCAAATTCAGAATTTATAGTTAAAATCTAAGGGTGAAATTTCACCTCTACACATCTCAAGCTATAAATAAATATTAATTATTTACAACTCAGTGGCAGGTATTGTTTTTGTTTTGTTTAATAAAGACATCAGCACTATCTTAGGAGTAACTACTGTATATAAGAATGGGTATAAGTAACCTGGACTTTATCTTGACCCTTTCAAATACTAGTTATATTGACTTTTTATTTTTTTATTTAATTTATTTACTTTAATTGAAGGCTAGTTAATTTACAATATTGTGGTGGATTTTGCCATTCACTGACATGAATCAGCCATGGATGTACATGTGTCCCCCATCCTGAATCCCCTCCCACCTCCCTCCCGATCCCATCCCTCAGGATTGGCCCAGTGCGCTGGCTTTGAGTGCCCTGTTTCATGTATCAAACTTGGACTGGTCATCTATTTCTTATATAGTAATATACATGTTCCAATGCTATTCTCTCATATCATCCCACCCTCGCCTTCTCCCAAAGAGTCCAAAAGTCTGTTATTTATATCTATGTCTCTTTTGCTGTCTCGCAAATAGGGTCATCGTTAACATCTATTTAAATTCCATATATATGTGTTAATATACTGCAGTTATATTTATTTTTGAATTAAGATTTTAATTTATCTCTGATCTTAATGGGGTTCCTGATAGTTCAGTTGGTAAAGAATCACCTGCAATGCAGGAGACCCTGGTTCAATTCCTGGGTTGGGAGGATCTATTGAAGGGATGGGCTACCCACTCCAATATTCTTGGTTTTCTCTGGTGACTCAGCTCGTAAAGAATCCTCCTGCAATGTGGGAAACCTGGGTTCAATCTCTGGGTTGGGAAGATCCCCTGAGAAAAGAAAGGCTGCCCACGCCAGTATTCTGACCTGGAGAATTCCAAGAACTACAGTCCATGGGGTCACAAAGAATTGGACATGACTGAGAAACTTTCACTTTCATTGGTCTTTTCACTCATATGTTTTCATTTTAGTACATTTTCCATTTTTAACACAGCAGTCTCTAAGTATTTATGGCTAGTTTTAATACTTACATAAATTTACATTTAATATTTGTAAACCTTTCTTCTTGAAAATATTAGCACAAGTATTTTTAGATAAATTATGTATGAGTAATTATTAGTATTCAGACATTCAGAAAAATTTTAATACATAAGCATCTAATTTTTATACATAGTATGATTTTTTGTCTCTGAGTTATTTTAATTTTGCCACTTCTGTTTTTGTTTCTTTTATAAAATACCAGGATATTTTTGGTAGTATAGCAACAGATAATACATTTAAAAAATTCCTCCAGGGTTCTAAGAAAGTTACATATACCTGTTTATTGGTTTATTAATACTACAATTAAACTTAGGGCAAAATTAAAGCTGTAAAATACATAAAATATGTTGTGGAAAAAATTAATATTTTACTATATATGTTTGAATCATTTGATATCTGAGTAAAAATTCCAGAATATATGTGTAGTGGAAATAAACTAAGGAAAGTGACATCTATTAAAAACGATATATAATAACATTTAAGGTGATCAACTTTACAAGTCATTTATGACCTGCCTGTGGAGTCTAGTCAAGGGAGGATTTATGAGTTTACCTTTAATCCTCATGTTAATAACAAAGCAATAAACACCGAATTGGTTGCCTGTGTAACTCAACTTTTAAAAGTTAATTTTAATTGGAATATAATTGCTTTACAATGTTGTATTAGTTTCTGCTGCACAGCAAAGGGAATCCATTATGTGTATACATATATCCCCTCTTTTTTGGATTTCCTTCCCATTTAGGTCACCTTAGAATACAACACTGAATAGAGTTCCCTGTGCCATACAGTAGGATCTCATTAGTTACCTATTCTATATACAGTATCTATAGTATATTATGTCAATCCTAATCTCCCAACTCATCCCACTTTTCCCCCTGGTATTCAAAGGTTTGTTCTCTACGTCTGTGTCTCTATTTCTGCTAAAAATCATATGATCATCCAGAGGGATGGTACGAGGAGGGAGGAGGGAGGGGGGTTCAGGATGGGGAACAGGTGTATACCTGTGGCGGACATGTGATGATGTATGACAAAACCAATACAATATTGTGAAGTAATTAACATCCAATTAAAATAAATGAATTTATTTTAAAAAAGAAAAAAATCTTTAGACAAAGCTCACCATCCATTCATGATAAAAATTCTCCAGAAACTGGGTACAGAGGAAACATGCCTCAACAGAATAAAGGCCATACGTGATGACCTGATAGCTAATGTCGTTGTCAGTGGTGATTCGGCTGAGTGGCTATGGCCTTACGTGGGCTCTCCTTACACACAGGGAGAGTAGGCACTGCCCTCCGCTGTGCCTGCGTCACGGCAGGGATGCCACAAGGGCCAGGAAACCCCGTGGTGGTGAGGCTGGCCCTCCTCAGAATCTGAAGCACTGGCCCAGCAAGCACCCAAGGTGAGGAGGGAACCATAACCGCAGGACAATCTACCAAGGATTCACTGCTCATACACAGGCAGCGTGCCAGTGGTAGAAAAGGTGGTCCTGTAGAATTGGCATCACACTTAGGAGAGCAGTGACTGGAAATTACTAGTGACCGGAAATTACTGGAGGTTTCCTCCCTGGACCCCTGGACCCTGGGCCCCTGATCCCAATCAGAAAGCCTGGCCTGGCCTTAGGTCAGGACAGCCCCAGGCAAAGCCACAAAGCACTCGGTACCAGAGACATCGCGATGCCCACCTCCCCGTACAGCCAAGCAGACGGCTCAACCCAAGCTTTAATCAGAAGAGGCCGGCAGAGAGGCAGCAGTTCAGTGTGCGGGAAAGAGAGTCCGCACAGATCTGTAACATGAAGCAGAAAGGCCTGATCCATGGGCAAGAGACGGTGTGGAAGCAATAAACCAAAGGGCTGACTTCAGTATCACAAGAAACAAAGAAAGGAAGGAGGGGCCAAAAAGAGGACCCACCCCCTCAAGCCCTGCAAATTACCACTCTCCAAAAACGTCTAATTAGTCTGTGTAATTACCAGCATGAGGATCTACCTTAGTTTGAAAATCTGTGGTCCATAACCTGTAGACAGACCACACAGATGCTCTACACTAAATCACCAAAGAATATTTTGGAAGATGGCTTGTAAACTCTGGTTTATAATATCCCATCACCCCCAGCACAGATTCACAAAAATAGTAGCTACTGACAAACATTTTTTGATTGAAAAACCTCTACTCAGGCTCTTCTGAACACATGGAAATTCTTGGACAGTGATGAACTTGACAGGGCCATGAAACCTCTGTGCCCTTTCCCCATCCACTGCTCTCTGCATCCCTTCCATATGGCTATTCCTGAGTTATACCTTTTTAGGACAAAGCAGTGATCTAGTAAACACAGACATACCTCATTTTATTTTATTGCATTTCATTGTATTGTTTTGCAGATATTGCATTTTCTTTTTCTTTTGCAAATTGAAGGTTTGTGGCAACCCTGTGTCCTGTGTCTTGCCATTTTTCCAGTAGCATTTGCTCACTTCATGTTTTTGAGTCGTATTTTGGTAATTCTTGCACCATTTCAAACATTTAATTATTATTATATCTATCATGGTTGATGTGATCAGTGAGGCTCCTACAGAAATTATTTGGGACACCATGAATAGTGCTCACATAAAATGGCAAACTTGATTGGCTGTTGAAATGATAGCAAAGGATTTAGACTGTTCCATAATCTTTGTTGATAAAACAGCACAGCGGTTTGAGAGGACTGACTCCAATTCTGAGAGTAGCTCCGCTGTGAGTAAAATGCTATCTAACAGCACTATGTGCTACAGAGAAATCAGTCATGGGAGACAGACCCAATCAGTGCAGCACACTTTACTGTTGTCTTATTTTAAGAAATTGCCACAAACACCACCATGATCACTCAGCAGTCATCAGCATGGGGGCAAGACCCCCCATCAGCAAGATTATGGTTCCATGAAGACGCAGATGATAGTGATTTTTAGCAATACGGTATTTTAAAATTAAGATTATGTCACTTCAAGGCAAATAGAAGGGGAAAAAGTGGAAGCAGTGACAGATTTTGCTTTATTGGGCTCCAAAATCACTGTGGACAGTGACTGCAGCCATGAAATTAGAAGACGCTTGCTGTGACCAACCTAGATAGAGTATTAAAAAGCAGAGACATCACTTTGCTGACAACGGTACATATAGTCAAAGTTATGGTTTTTCCAGTAGTCATGTATGGATGTGAGAACTGGACAATAAAAAAGGCTGAGTGCCAAAGAATTTGTGCTTCTGTGTTATGGAGCTGGAAATTGATTCTTGATAGCGCTTTGGACAGTCAGGAGATCAGCAGTCAACCCTAAAGGAAATCAACCCTGAATATTCATTGGAAGAACTGATGCTGAAGCTGAAGCTCCAATCCTTTGGCCACCTGATGCAAAGAGCCAACTCCCTGGTACTGGGAAAGACTGAGGGCAAGAGAAGAAGGGGGAGGACAGGATGAGATGGTTGGATNAAAGGAAATCAACCCTGAATATTCATTGGAAGAACTGATGCTGAAGCTGAAGCTCCAATCCTTTGGCCACCTGATGCAAAGAGCCAACTCCCTGGTACTGGGAAAGACTGAGGGCAAGAGAAGAAGGGGGAGGACAGGATGAGATGGTTGGATGGCATCACAGACAAGGTGGACATGAGTTTAAACTCCGGAAGATAATGAAGGGCAGGAAAGCCTGGTGAGCTGCAGTCCATGGGGTCGCAAAAAGTCAGACATGACTTAGTGACTGAACAACAATGTGTGTTTAAAACATAATGCTAGTTTACACTTAACAGACCACAGTAAGGTGTAAACAAATCTTTTGTATGTCCTGGGAAAAATACAGTGGCTCACAGGGAAGCAATCAATGTCTGCTTCATTGTGGTGGACTGGAATCCAGCCTGAAGTATGTCTGAGGTGTGCCTGTCAAAGCCTTCTCTGAGTTCTGTGAGCTGCTCTAGAAAATTAATTGAACCCAGGAAGAGGATCGCTGGGACCCGTGATCTACAGCTATAGAAACTGATACCACTGGAAGCTTCCATCTATACAGCTGGTCATGTGCCCAAGTGAAAACCTAGACTCAGGACTGCCTTCTGAGGCAGGGGTGGGGCAGTCCTGGGGACTGGGCCCCAGACCTACAGGATGTGACCCGTCTCCAGCTCCATGGGGTCCGAGCCGAGCTGATTCGGGACCCCAGGATGGTGTGGGAGCACTGTGTGGGAGTGCATGGGAAACCTCCCATACGGACTGGGAGCCAGCACTTGGGGACCAAGTTCTGCTTAGAGTCAAGGTGACTGAAAGGGTTTAGGGAGTTGATTCTAAATCCACTGACCATTCAGAAGCTCCTCTGCGGCTAAGCCTGGCTCTCTGAGCCACCCTATTCTGAGTCAGTCTTGTGACATGAACACACCGTGGGACAGAAGAATAGCCACCGGGGGCATTTTATTCCCTGAAGGCAAAGATGCTGTTGTGCGTGCATGCTCAGTCATGTCAGACTCTTTACGACCCCATGGATTGTAGCCCGCCGGCTCCTTGGTCCATGCAGATGTCCCAGGTAAGAATACATTTCCTCCTCCAGGGGATCTTCCTGACCCAGGGATCAAACCTGAGTCTCCTGCATTGGAAGACGGCTTCTTTACCCCTTCACCACCTGGGAAACCCAGTCAAAGACCTCATTCTAGAATTTCTTACATCTTACAGGCAATGCTCTAAATTCAGCTGTCCCTGCACTTAATCCCAACTGCGTAATCTTGGGTAGGTTCCACAGAGGAAGCTCTCCTCTCCTTCTCAGGATAATTCAGCTCATGGGCTCAGGTCAACATGTATATGCTCCTGTTTTTAAGGGCATATCAGACTGCACTCAGAAAGGATGCTTATAGCAGTGAACTGGGCGAGAGGCAGAAATCAAACAGGCCACAGGGCAACCAGTGTACTTACTCCTGACAGCCTTTTCTTTCCCAGCAAATGCAGGTGACTTTCTCTTGCAGTTCACCCACATCCATGTGTGTCTAGACAAAAGTGTATGTCCCTGAGAGAAACTTATGTTTGCAAAAACATTGTTTTCTAGAAATTCATTATGGGGTTGTATATTTTCTTGATTTTTGCCTTATTACAATAATGACAGCACAAATGTGAAAATATATGGTATTACAAAAATAACCCTTAAATCAGGGTTTATTGTTTAAGTGCTTAAATCAGGTAAGATTGTGTTCTGACACATTTTTAATTGGGGGATGAATTAACTTTTCTAGTTTACAGAATAAGACATGAAGCTGGTGGAAAGGAAATCCACCTGACTTAGTAAATTTTTCATCCCTCACCTCTGTTTGAACTCAAGGACTTTCAAAATAAAATAAGTGTTTTTATACAAATGAGAGGAAAGAGTTAACTTTCAAAGTTATTCTCTCCTCTCATCCAGAGCTGTAGGGAAACCTCCCAGGAAACCAACCCATCTGGCTATTTTCTGCTTCTGTCTTGCAGTACTTTCTTTTCTTCTGTTCTCCCCCAACTCCAGCTGCATTTATTTTATTTTGTCTTTTTATTCAATATACTTGCCTTACCACTGGTCTCAGTGTTGACAATAGTTGAACTTTATTTGTAGAGCTTTAATTTTTGTTCTATCTCATTCCCCACCTCCGACACTTTTAAGGAGAAAACACAAAAAACAGTGGCTCAGGGAGAAAGCATCTGCCTGCAATGCAGGAGGTGCAGGAGATGTGGGTTTGATCCCTGGGTTGGGAAGATCCCCTGGAGTAGGGCATGGCAACCCACTCTAGTATTGTTGCCAGGAAAATCCTGTGAAAAGAGGAGCCTGGTGGGCTACACAGTCCATAGCATTGCAAAGAGTGGGACACAACTGAGGGGACTGAGCACATAACCACGTGCACACTCACATAAATTCTAGAGGGAAAGATGGTCTTTCCACAGACTCAGGGTCATCGTGGTTGAGCATAACAATGGCGGAGATTTTCTGAGCTCCAATAAACATCCGTAGATGCTACAAACCAAAACCCTGTTTGGGTTCTTTAATAGTTAACAACAGGAATCGGACATCATTTGGCAGCTAACCCTAGGGCTCAGAGTCCAAGATCAAAATCTGCACTAAGTTTTTTTTTCCTTTTTAATTTGTATCACTGATATCATCCAGCTAACACTGACTCCCTCTCCTTCTAAGTGTGCTGCTAAGTCACGTGTCCAACTCTGTGCGACCCCATAGACAGCAGCCCACCAGGCTCCTCTGTCCCTGGCATTCTACAGGCAAGAACACTGGAGTGGGTTGCCATACTAATCTGTAAATCCCATAACGCTACCAGTGCTCACCCTCAATTAGTGTGACTAGTGAGTTACTATATTTATCTCACAAGATAAATATATAGCAAACAAAAGATAATTGGTAAGTTATATATATATATATATATATATACACACACACACACACAGAAGAGTTCTAACATTATCACCTAAAAGCCAACATGTAGCAGCTCTCGAGGTTTTCCAAGCAGCAACCAGGGTAAACAGTAGGGAAGGGCACAGGGCGCCTTGGGGTATTTTTAGGTGGATGATTGTAATACTTGAAAGCTGACGCACTGTGATTCATCACTACCTATATTCAGTGTTCATATGTTCCCATTTTCATCTTTGGCTTTTATGTTCAGTGCCAATAGACTTCAAACCGCTCTGATTATAAACTTGAAACCAAAGACAACAGTTATGTTTCAAATGATTTTCTGAAGCAAATACCAAGGGTAACGCTGGGTCAGGTTGTTACAAAGCTCTTCTAGGGAAGGCTTGGAATTTAATTTTCACTATGTGAATTTAGCACACAGGGACGCTCATGCTTTCACTCCCACAGCCAGAATTTCTGCACAGAATCCAGAGAGAACTGAGAACAGTACTCATCACAGGAGTTCAAGGTGGTGCGGGGAGGGGGTTTCCAGGCATGGATTCAAGTACATTTCCCCTTTCTATTTTCCCTCTAAGGCATGGGTTTCCCTCTAGCATCTAGGGCAGGGGGCTTGGTTGTGGTTTTGTTCTACAGATTGTTTTTTTTATAACATGATTAAATAATTATTTGCAGTGATTTCCAATAGCCAGCAACTTGCTGGAAGTATAATAGCTTTGGAGTGGAAATCTGATTGGAACCTAGGCCTACGAGATGCTTTGAAGGTAAATTCACATCTTTTTTTTTTTTTTAATTAAAAATTTTTTTTTTACTTTACAAATGTAAATTCACATCTTGTTTTTTAAGTCCAGTTGTATCTACTTGTGATTGGGGAAGAACTGGCAGACACTACTTGGAGAGAGTGCCGCAGCTACAACCCTCTCTCCCATAGGACCTCTCCTCCCCACCACTGGTATTCGGTCTTAAAAAATTCAAAGGGAAAGATGTTTTCAATCTTTATGTTTCTAATGTAATGCAGATGGTCAAGCACAGAGATGCTGTTTCTCTAGAACGCCTGTACGCTTTGTCAGATAACTGCTAGCATATCGATTAAGCAGAAACCGCAGAGCACCTGCCCTGTGCCAGGTACCAGGGCTGGATCTCAGATGCGAGAAAATTCACAGCTCAAAATGACTCAGAATCAGGAGTGAGAAAAGGCAAGAAAACATGGTGGGGAGTCGGGGGGGGGGTGTTGTGCCAAGGGGAGAGGCAATGGAATGAGATGGTTACTACAAGGTGGGAAACAGACAGACCTACCAGGGTCATGACCCAAAGGATGTGAATTTGAGTAAACTCCACGAGACAATAGAGGACAGTGGAGCCTGGTGTGCCACAGGCCAGGGGGTCACAAAGAGCTGGACCTGACTGAGCCAGTGGGCAACAACAGTCAGGGTCCTTTGGAGGGGCCCATGCAGAATCTGCATCAGAGGGGGCTCCACGATGGACAAAGTCCCAGAACTCAGCCTGCCTCTAGCCCTGCAGCGATTCTGCCCTTTAGGGCTCTCTGTTGTATCTGCTCTCTGCATCCCCAAGCTTACTCTCAACCACTCCCTTCTTTGTAAGCATTCGAAGTACTGATGATACACCTTTGACAGTAGAAAGTATGCCTCGCTAAAATGTATTATTGTCCACTTCAGCCATTGTTATATGCCCTAATGCCTACCACATAAATATGTGGACCATAAATATTATTTAAAGAATCAGGAACCCAATAAAGAGTCTTTGATTAATGTTTCCTTCCTTGGTCCTTATAATTTTATTCAAACGTGTAACTTTAATCAAGTGTGTCCCCCAAACTTATATAGTTCCTCAACTGTACTCCGTAACAGTTTATTTGAGCATCTTCGCATGTATGAGTGAGTGAGTGAAAGTCACTCAGTGGTGTCCAACTCTTGGCAACCGCATGGACTACAGCCTGCCCAGCGCCTCTGTCCATGGGATTCTCCAGGCAAAAACTAGAGTGGGTTGGTTGCCATTCCCTTCTCCAGGGGGTCTTCCCAACCCAGGGACTGAACCCAGGTCTCCCTCATTACAGGCAGATTCTTTACCATCTAAGCCACCAGGGAAGCCCATCTATAAAAGATGAAAACAATCCAAGATACGTTGTATGTTAAGATATATATCCTAGAGTGCCATCTATTAAATGATAATTCATCATTATCCTAAGATGACAGATTTTCTAATTTGTCTATGAAAGGGTGTCCTTAAATTCCTTTACACATGGCAAAACCTACCCACTGCAAAGTAAGATTATATTTCTTTGGGCCATTTGTCAAGATATTCCTGTCAGATTTTATTTCTCTTCTTTCTTTTATATTTCATAAGCATATGTAAATTAGGGTTTTGATAAAAATGCCCTGTGTTTAAATACACAACATTAAGCAAGTATTTCTCCTGAGGTCTTACATGACCCCTTTAAATGAAAGCATAATAACCTTCTGATGAAATCATTCAGAAAGTCCTATTTTTGAGCTGAGAGAATTAAGTTCCTTAGGGTCATTGGATTTGTGTTTTCAACCAGAGTTATACATGAATACATAATAATAAAAATATATTCCCAAAGTCAAAAAATTAGTGTCAACAATACATAATTTATGATGCAGGGTTTATTTATATTTTAGTGGCTTTATTAAAAAAAAAAAAAAAGGGTCAACATGTGGCCAGTCTTAGCTTTACAGTTTCAGTAAATACTGGTCTTAGAGCTTATGCTGGTTTTTGCCTTTAATCCAGGCTGACTTTTCCAACCTGACCTTTATCATAATATAGTATAAACACTCAGATCAGGTATCTTCTGGTTCCACCTGTGCTAACATTATTTGCATCTGTACATTTTCAGGCAAGCTTTAAAGTAGAGGAAGAGGACAATTTTTATTTTCCTGATGAAAAGGAATGCTAATGGAAAGGGGGATTGCAGAGGACAAATACTTGGGCTTAAAAAAATCAGTGTATTATGACACAGAATAGCAGTAAACTAGAAATCAAAAGTTAGGATTGTACTCACAGCTCTTCAGTATCTAAATAACTACCTGTTGGACCCTGGTTTTTCATTTGTAATACAGGGTAGTGGATGGCTAATCTCTAGAGTCTTTCCACCAGCAATATAATTCTGATTCTATAAAATGCTTATACCTTCTAACATCTGGGAAACTGTCATAGTCAACTTGATACCAATTTTCATTGGGTTTCAGATTTATTATGATAACCTTCTCATGATGTTAGTCATAAAATTGTTATCTTTATTTGCAAAATACTCTTAAATAACTTAAGATGGAAGACATCATATTTAAGTAGTCTTGAAGTAGATTTTTAAATAGTGACTTCAGTTTTTCATAATGCCATAATTTATTACTAAAAGCTATACCTTCATCCTCAGCAGGAACAGAGTGAGAAAAAGTGGTATTAGAAATGAAAATATTATGAAATAATGAACCACATACATTTCAACAGGCCATCTCAGTTCAGTTCAGTTCAGTCACTCAGTCATGTCTGACTCTTTGTGGCTCCATGGACTGCAGCACACCAGGCCTCCCTGTCCATCACTAACTCCCAGTGCTTACTCAAACTTATGTCTATTGAGTGGTGATCCCATCCAACCATGTCATCCTCTGTTGTCCCCTTCTCCTCTCACCTTCAATCTTTCCCAACCATCATGGTGTTTTCAAATGAGTCAGTTATTTGCATCAGGTGGCCAAAATCTTGAAGCTTCAGCTTCAGCATCAGTTCTTCCAATGAATATTCAGGACTGATTTCCTTTAGGATGGACTGGTTAGATCTCCTTGCAGTCCAAGGGACTCTCCAGAGTCTTCTCCAACACCACAGTTCAAAAGCGTCAATTCTTTGGTGCTCAGCTTTCTTTATAGCACAGCTCTCACATCCATACATGACCACTGGAAAAAACACAGCTTTGACTAGACGGACCTTTGTTGGCAAAGTAAAGTCTCTGCTTTTTAATATGCTGCCTATCTAGTTTATTTTATTAAAACAATTACTTCGAACAAACAAGTATTGTCCTAAAATTCTGTTTTAAAGTTGCCACTTGAAAATGCTTGATCCCTTTACATAGGAGAAAAGACATTACTAACTAGGCCTGCATATAACACTGATAATGATAAAATATACAACACAGACAACTGAAGATGTTCAGAATAAAATAATTAATTGGAGAATAAAAACTGCATAGAGGTAAACTGGTTTTGTTTTTTGAGACAAAAGATCATGCTAAAATTATTTCACTATTATGCTTCTAAGGATGTCAAATTTAAAACTGTTTTGAAAGTATTGATATTAAATATAAGAAATAAATACAGGGAAATTATCGCAGATAATTATCATTACAAACATGATAAAAACATTTTTGTTTTCAAAATGCACATATTCATATACTCACACCTTTATTCCCATATACTTGGGCCTTTCCTATTTCTGAATTTACGCAGTAGTGAAATCAAATCTATATTAAATTGACAATGTCTGTCATCACCTACATCATGCCTTGGGTCATTAAAATACTATTTTTCATTTCCTCGGATATTACAAGTTTGCAAGGATGGCTAAACTATTCTGTTCTTTCTCCAACAGTTGAATGAGATATTTTACACCAAGCTCTTAGATTCTTGGAGTACAGCACAATCATTCTCACTCCTTTCTGAGTCATGCCTGTCTCATTCATTTTAATATTAGACATTAAACATGATAATGCTCATATTTTCAGTCATTTTAACAATGAACTTCTAGAATATTTCCTTTTAATGTAGTTGTCACACCTCATTCCAGTGCTGATCTGACCCTTCCTGGTTCCTTTAGGTATCGTCTTTATTCCACACAAAATCTTTCCATTCTGATGAAAATGCACTTTCACAAAACCAGGTTTCCTTACAATTATTTCTTGCTTAAATACAAATTTTTTTTTTGGAAAAGAGTGTAATATTTCTCTGCCTTTCTGAAGAATGTACTCATTACCATATTAAATAAAATGTTTTTTTTTTCTTCCTAACAGTCTTCTTTATCATCTTTTTCTTATACTTACTCCAGGTGTATGTGATGCAAAAGCACCTTTCTTCTAGTTTTCTTAAAGACATTTCAACTGGAAGTGAAATGTATTCTGATATCTCTCCAAATAAAATGTATTTTGTTATTCTCTCTCTCTCTCTTTTTTAAATTTTACTTTACAATACTCTATTGGCTTTGCCATACATCGACATGAATCTGTGTCTCTTTTGTTGTCTCACATACAGGGTCATCATTACTATCTTTCTAAATTCCATATATATGTGTCAGTATACTGTATTGGTGTTTTTCTTTCTGGCTTACTTCATGTATAATAGGCTCCAGTTTCATCCATCTCATTAGAACTGATTCAAATTTATTCTTTTTAATGGCAGAGTAATACTCCATTGTGTATATATACCACAGCTTGCTTATCCATTCATCTGTTGATGGACATCTAGGTTGTTTCCATGTCCTGGCTATTATAAACAGTGCTGCAATGAACATTGGGGTACATGTGTCTCTTTCAATTCTGGTTTCCTCAGTGTGTATGCCCAGCAGTGGGAATGGAACTGGAGGAATCAACTTGCCTGACTTCAGGCTCTACTACAAAGCCACAGTCATTAAGACAGTATGGTACTGGCACAAAGACAGAAATATAGATCAGAGGAACAAAATAGAAAGCCCAGAGATAAATCCACACACCTATGGGCACCTTATCTTTGACGAAGGAGGCAAGAATAATAAAATGTATTTTGTTCTCAATCTGGCTTACAAGAATTTTAAAGAGTGAAAACAGAACCAATCTTTTCGTATGGTGATCAGCTCTGTTTAGATAGCTGTTACCTTCCTTTGGAGGACCAAAGTCATTTATTCATGACACAATGCTGATTCAAAGTTGTTTGTGTTAGCTCTGCTATGAACTTGGGATGGGGTCCCTGCTCAAGGAAGGTCCTCTCTACCAAGAAAAAGAAGCACGAGTGGAAAAGTGATGACAATAAATAGAGAAGTGACACCACCCAAACAACTGCCTCGGAGGAGAGATGCCATGAGCCCTCAGGGCTGGTAACAAGTCCCATCCTGGGGGAGCCTGTTACCCCATCCTCTTACCTCTTCAAGCCCAGCAAGATGCTGCAACTTGTTCCTTCACTTCCATTAACCAAATTAAGCCAGAAAAAGGACACTTTTGACCTCGTGCAAAAAATTAGCATTCTGTGGACATGTTTCTCACGTATATAAAATTCTTGATGACTGCTGCTGCTGCTGCTAAGTCGCTTCAGTCGTGTCCGACTCTGTGCGACCCCATAGATGGCAGGCAGCCCAGCAGGCTCCCCTGTTCCTGGGATTCTCCAGGCAAGAAGACTGGAGTGGGTTGCCATTTCCTTCTCCAATGCATGAAAGTGAAAAGTGAAAGTGAAGTCACTCAGTTGTGTCTGACTTCTAGCGACCCCGTGGACTGCAGCCCACCAGGCCCCTCCGCTCATGGGATTTTCCAGGCAAGAGTACTGGAGTGGGGTGCCATTGCCTTCTCTGTCTTGATGACTAACTTACTGAAATTTTTTCCTTGCATGCTCTCTGTTTCTCTCTGAGCAGCATCTCATTCTAAAGAAGATACTCTGTCTAGTCAGTCTTCTTTCTTTCTTTTCTTTATTGTTATTTTTTTACCTGTAGGATAATTGCTTTACAATGTGGTTGTTGGTTTCTGCCATATAACATGAATCAGCCATATATATTTAGGTATATCTACAGGGGATATATATATATATATATATATATATATCGTGCCTCCCTCCCCACCTTTCCATCCTAGGTCATCACAGAATGCCAGGCTGTGCTCCTTGTTTTACATAGTCAGTGGTTTTCAACACTGATTCACAATGGAATCATCTGGGGAGGTTTACAAAGCCTAGTCTCCCATGCTAGAGACTCTAATTAATGCAATCTGGGAATCATAATTTTAAAAGCCTAAAGTGCAAACAAGATTGAGAAGCATTGTTATATGCAGTGCTTTCTACAAATGCAAGGACGTGATGAAGAAAAAAATGTATATTAGCTGCTGCGACTGCTACTAAGTCACTTCAGTCGTGTCCGACTCTGTGCGACCCCATAGACGGCAGCCCATCAGGCTCCCCTGTCCCTGAGATTCTCCAGGCAAGAGCACTGGAGTGGGTTGCCATTTCCTTCTCCAATGTACGAAAGTGAAAAGTGAAAGTGAAGTCGCTCAGTCCTGTCCGACTCTTAGCGACCCTGTGGACTGCAGGCTACCAGGGTCCTCTGTCCATGGGATTTTCCAGGCAAGAATGCTGGAGAGGGTTGTCATTGCCTTCTCCAAGTATATTAGCTAGTTTATTGTATATATTATTGGTTAACATAGAATATACAGATAGAAAGGTTATATATGGGTTTAGTGACGTGAACTCGCCCAATCGTGTCTGACTCTTTGCGACTCCATAGACCATAGCCTACCAGGCTCCTCCTTCCATGGGATTCTCCAGGCAAGAGTACTGGAGTGGGTTGCCATTTCCTTCTCCAGGGGATCTTCAGGAGCCAGGGATCGAACCTGGGTCTCCTTCATTCCAGGCAGACGCTTTAACCTCTGAGCCATCAGGGAAGCCCCAATTTATATATGTTTTTTTCTCCTAACATTCTGCAATCCAGTGATTCATCCTGAATATTTAAGTAACAGAATATACAATATTAATTAATATATAATGTGATTATGTTATATTATATATAATAATCATACTAATATTAAGTTGGAGAAAGCCAAATTTAATCACTTAGGGAATACATGTTGAAAGATTCTCTGAACAGTACTTCAAATAATGAAAAGGAGACACTACTACCAAAGAAGTGGTTAAATAAACATTATTACATGATACAGTGGGGAAACAGCAAAAATATTAAGGTCATTATATATATTCTGAGGGCTTCCCTGGTAGTTCAGATGGTAAAGAATCCACCTGCAATGCAGGGGACCCCAGTTCGATTCTTGGGTCAGAAGGATCTGCTGGAAAAGGGATAGGTTACCCACTCCAGTACTCTGGGCTTCCCTGGTGGTGTCTCAGATGGTAAAGAATCTACCTGCAATGAGGGAGACCTGGGTTCAATCCCTGGATTGGGAAGATCCCCTGGAGGAAAGTATAGCAACCCGCTTCAGTATTCTTGCCTGGAGAATCCCCATGGACAGAGGAGCTGGCAGGTTGAAGCCCATGGGGTTGCAAAATTTATATATGACTGAGCAATTAAGCATGTACATACATTCTGAAGGAAAAAATGTCTAGGATACATTGTTAAGGAAAAAAAAAACAGATTTCAGAACAGTTTGAATGAAACAAGTTTTCTTTTGTAACTGAATATGTATATGAGTATGTCTATATGAAAACTAATGCATTTGTTTATATTAATAAATACAAAGAGTGACATCTGGAACCCTACACTGCAGAATGTGGTTAGGGCTGAGGGAAGAAAATGAAATGGCTGTGCCTTTTCATTCATATAATTACATATTGCTCAGCTTTTTAAAGGGATAAGCATGCATTCTTTTATTTTAAAACACTAGTTTTTGATTTCTAAAATTTCTACAAAGAACAATAACTTGCCAGCTTATAAAGAATAGGATAAGTCTTCATATTCAACCATAAAACAACTGTAGAATTTTATATAAAAGTGTGTAATTTCAGAGAAAATTGGCCAAATGTCAATTTACAAATGCATTCTACTTACCTGGAAATTTAATAAATCATTCTTCAAATGTTATAAATTGGTACTTTTATTTTACAGTATGAAGATTTATGATAATAATCCCAAGATATTTCTCCATTAGCCCCCAAATAAGTTAACCATTACCTGGTATATGGCCAGAATATTACAGAGTGAAGGCTTCTCTAGCAGTTAAAGACTATCCTTTAACATCATTCAATAATATATTTCCTTACTATGAAATCAAAGAAAAAACTTGACAGATATTCACACGTCCAAATTCACAGTCAAATACACCAACTGCAGGTCCTTAAGAACTTAGCTGAATCTTATTTAATCAGTCAGTTAATAACATTCACCTTTATTCAGCCAAACCCATCCTTTCATTTCTAACTCACTATGACCCTCTATTCATCACAGGATACACTAAAACATATTCAACATTGCTGGAGTTTATTATGTTGTGTGGTTGACTGTAACAATTTTACAAACCATTGCACAGAACTGCACAATAACAAGTAAGAAACCTGTGAATCAGTCAGGTTTAAATACCCAGATACTTTTATCCAACAGAGTAACTCTGCTGGGTTATACAGAAGAGCCAGGCTCTGCTGGCTTAAACGGTGTGGTGATGAAGGTCAGGGTAGGGAAGTACCTGGGGAGCTGAGAGGTATTCTTGTTTTCCCCCATTGCTCTACTTCAGAATAAAAATGAATGAGGAAAAGAAATTATTCACTGTCATTCACTCATTCTCCAATTTATTCTGCCTTTTTCTCCACCTCTAATCAGTTTAGATAAAGTTCTTTTTTTTTTTTTTTCCTTTTCGGCTTGCAGGATCTTAGTTCCCTGACCAGGGACTGAACCCATGCCCTCAGCAGTGAAAGTGTGGAGTCTTACCCACTGGAGAGCCAGAGAATTACCTAAACTTAATCTTGAAACAGCAGTAACTTCTCTCAAAAAAAAAAAAAAAAAAAAAAAAAGAGAGAGAGAGAGAGAGAGAAAGCTTATCTGCTTTTCTTGGATTTCTAACATGTGAAATGAATTTAATAATTCCTTACTTACCATGTCTCAGAGCAGAACCTATGATCTGTGGGTATCCAGGTAAAAAGCAATTAACATTACTAAACTGCTTTGTAAAGTCATGCCATGAAATGTACCTACGTACTTAAGGTTCATGTCATAACTAAGATCAAAGTAATCAGGCTGATGTTAACAAGTAAAAGTATCTGGGCTACTGCTGTATATTGAATTCAATAAATGTTTCCTCATTAACTTAGTTGAGGTATATCAACTGCCCCCCTAACATGCTGGGAATGTTTTATTTTTGATTCTGCTGATAACATGAGAAAATGTTTCAGGTTGGTTGTTCGATGCTAACTGCATTAGCACCATGTACATCATTCTACAATTGTGTTTTTAATGTGCATTATATCATTCATACTTGATAACACTGAATCTTTAAACTCTTGTTTACATTATTAATGTGAGACTGAGCTAGAAGACATCTGTTTCAATATATATATGGAAAAGTTCCTTAAAGGAGAAGTTCATCTTGATTTGAACAACCCAAAGTTCATGTCTAAACTGGATGAATCAATTAAAATTTACCAATTCATATGATAGTATCGATGGCTTCTATAAAGAAGCACCAGTTAATACCAGCTTTAAAACCACAGAGATAAAAATCTACAAAATGACACAAACACTTGGAGTAATGCTGATTTTTAGTTTTGAATGTTTTTACAAAGACCTAATCTCATTTTGGTATCTAAACTTTCCTTCATGTCTTCAAATTAGATTGCATAGAGAAGTAGTTACTATGCTAAATAGCTGGGCTATTTCATACCTGTGCATCAATCACAAATTCTGTTGTGGTATGTTATAATTTATAATATCAGCCAATGTTGTTGTTAAGTGTTTCACCTAAGTAGTCATGCTTCAAAATCCATGTCAAACAAATATTCCAACTTAACAGGACATTGGTTAGTTATCAAATCATTTTCTCAATTGCATTTAAACTTATATTCCTGCCTTGCAGCCTTTTGATAACCATTTGTCCCATCTGTCTTGCCCGACAACTCCTGATTCAAATGAGAGAGAAGAAAAATAACATTTATCAGATGCCTGACCCTTTCTTAGCTTCTTTTCTCATACAAACTTCATGAAGTCCTATTTTATGTCTATTTTACAAATGGTGAATGGAGCTCTGACAGACATCATCACACTGATCTCACACTTTTGTAGCTGGAGAGGCATGGTAAGGGAGAGACTAACTCAAGCAGAAGGCCATTCAGTGGCCCAAATTGACAAAGCCAGTTATTGAAGGATGTTATTGTGCCAAAATGAATGATGACAGAGAAACCTCAAAGTGGATTTGCAGAGACGTGGATGGGCCGAGAGTCTGTCATACAGATCGAAACAAGTCAGAAAGAGAAAAACAAATAGTATATATTAACTCAGGTATGTGGAATCCAGACAACGGTACTGATGAACCTATGTACAGGGCAGGAATAGAGATGCAGACGTAGAGAGTGGGCTTGTGGACGTGGAGGGGAGGGAGACTAAGATGAATTGGGAGATTACGATCGACATATATACACTCCATGGGTAAAACAATAACCAGCGGGAAGCTGCTGTGTAACACAGGGAGTTCAGCTCAGTGCTCTGTGATGACTTAGATGGGTGGGATGGGACAGGAAGGAGGAAGGTCCAAGAGGGAAGGGATATGTACATATATACACACATACATACGACTCATTCACTGTGTTGTACAGCAGAAACTAACACCATATTGTAAAGCAACTATACTCCAATTAAACTCTTAAGTGGATTTAAGTCTTCCAAAATTAATCCTAATTACCCATTATCATTATAAAAACATATTACATGTTAAATTCTTCTACAAGCAGTTATCATTCACTGATGCAAACACTCAAGATTGTTTAGAAAAAACCCACCAGATTTCACCTGCTAAGACTGCCCTACATAGTCCCCACCTCTGAGACCCTCAGACTGTTTCAGAGCATCTTCAACAGGAGAACACTGCACATCTGAAAATAAGAGATGATGGATTATAGGTGAAATCAACACCCTTGATGACGTTTCTAGCAATGTTTGCTTCTGTGTAAAACAAATGAAGGAGGAAAGGAATGCAGACAAGAACGAACCTTTATATTTTATTGGCTTATAATAAACTTCTTTCATGAGAACTCTTCGGTATCCTGATGCAAATGTGTTTATTCATTGGTATATACAATGACAAAGGTGGTGTTTTCCCATGTTGAAACAGCCTTTTGGTGAAAGTGAAAGAAGAGAGTGAAAAAGTTGGCTTAAAACTCAACATTCAGAAAACTAAGTTCATGGCATCTGGTCCCATCACTGCATGGCAAATAGATGGGGAAACAATGGAAACAGGGAAAGACTTTATTTTGGGGGGGCTCCCAAATCACTGCAGATGGTAACTGTAGCTTTTGATTTAATTAAAAGATGCTTGCTTTTAATTATGGAAGAGAAGTTATGACCAACCTAGGCAGAATATTAAAAACCAGAGACATTACTTTGCCAACAAAGGTCCATCTAGTCAAAGCTATAATTTCTTCAGTAGTTAAGTATGGATGTGAGAATTGGAATATAAAGAAAGCTGAGTGCCGAAGAATTGATGCCTTTGAACTGTGGTGTTGGAGAAGACTCTTGAGAATCCCTTGGACTGAAAGGAGATCCAACCAGTCCATCCTAAAGGAGATCAGTCCTGAATATTCATTGGAAGGACTGATACTGAAACTCTAATACTTTGGCCACCTGATGAGAAATACAGTATTGTAAAGCAAAATAAAGTAAAAATAAAAATTTAAAAATAAAAATAAATCCTAAAAAAAAAGAACTGACTCATTGTAAAAGACCATGATGCTGGGGAAGATTGAAGGCAGGAGGAGAAAGAAATGACAAAGGATGAGATGGTTGGATGGCATCACCAACTCAGTAGACATGAGTCTGAGTAAATTCTGGGAGTTGGTGATGGACAGGGAGGGAGGCCTGGTATCCTGCAGTTCATGGGGTCGCAAAGAGTTGGGCACAACTGAATGACTGAACTGAACTCAACTGAGAGCATAGTATTTGTCTAAGTACAGACCATATGTCAACAAATTAAACTCAAAGTGTTTCAGCAACAGCAACAACAATAAAAAATGTCCTTGAAGATGATGTTACCAAACTGGTTACTGGGTCAGCAAGGCCTGTTCCCTGTAGAGGGGGCCAAGTAGGATGAGTCTGGACTCAGTAACATGCCTTCTTTCAAAATGGATTTGAGGGAATTTTATTCATCTATAAAAAGGAATGACATTTTGACTCATGCTACAACGTGAATGGGCCTGAATGCATCATGCCTGGTGAACTAAGTCAGACACTGAAGGACAGTTTTGTAGGATTCTACTAATATGAGGTGCCTAAAATTGGCAAATTCATAGAAACAAAAAATATTAATAGAACAGAGGTTACGTGGGGATGGGAGGAAGGGGTTGAGGGGGAAGTTATGGTTTAAAGGATACAGAGTTTCTGTTAGAGATGAAGAAAAAAATCAGGATGTAGATGGTGGTGATGATTACTTCACCTTTATGAATGTATTTAATGCCATTGACTTGTACATTTATAAATGGTTAAAATGAAAAATATTGATGTGCATATTTTAACCACACCAAAGAAAGGAATTTGAGGAAGGAGTGAGATACGTATAACAGAATGCATGTGTGTGTGTGTGTGTGTGTGTGTGTGTGTGTGTGACAGAGAGAAAGAAAGTGAAATAAAAATAAGATGAGAAAATAGGTTGAAATTGGGTAAGTACACATGCATATGCTATCAAGTTCAACACAGTGGTTAAACATAAAGAGCATATTTTGTTCTGATTTTCTTAACAACCAAAACAAAAACTCACAATATCCATAATAGAAAAGAACAACTGCCAGGGAAAAATACTGGTAAAGAAACCAGAGAAGAGTCATCAGGGATTCTCATAAAGGAAATACTATATGATGTGGTTACCAGTTTCCTCTACTGCATTTGCATAATAAACACCAAAACACGTTTTTTTTTGCTACTATTTGCATAAAATGACTATTTTTTTATATTTGCGGTTCCCAATAGATAGAGCACAAAATGCAAACTAATTTTAAACTTTGAAAGATTCAACAACCTTATAGGAAAAGCTTTCCATAATTCACCATTTCTCATTTTATATGCAGTTGTTTTTATTTATTTTAATTGGAGGCTTATTACTTTACAATATCATGGTGGCTTTTGCCACATATTGACACGGGCGTGCATTAGTCCCCCATCCTGAGCCCCCCTCCCACCTCCCTCCCAATCCCATCTCTCGGGGTTGTCCCAGTGCACTGGCTTTGAGTGCCCTGTTTCAAGAATCAAACTTAGACTGGTCATCTATTTCACCTCTGGTAATATACATGTTCAATTCTGTTCTCTCACATCATCCCACCCTGCCTTCCCCCACAGAGGTGAGGCAGGTTTGATTTCTACACTTGTTAATGTAGCAGGCAGATGTTTTCTGTGGCCAAAATGCAGGTCAATGAATGTGACTCTGCAGGAGACCCAAATCGTAGAAGAGTCCACAACTGTGTGTCACTGTGCTCCCCAGGTCAGTAGTTGCCCAACGTGCTACTGGAGCAGAGTGGAGAAATACCTCCAGAAGAATGAGGAGATGGAATCAAAGGGAAAACAATGCCCAGTTGTGCATGTGACTGGTGATGGAAGTAAAGTCCAATGCTATAAATAACAATATTGCATAGGAACTTGGAATGTTAGGTTCATGAATCAAGGTAAATCAAAAGTGGTCAAACAAGAGATGGCAAGAGTGAATATCGACAGGAATCAGTGAACTAAAATGGACTAGAATGGGCGAATTTAATTCAGATGACTATTATATTTACTACTGTGGGCAAGAATCCCTTAGAAGAGATGGAGTAGACTTCATAGTCAACAAGAGAGTCCAAAATGCAGTTCTTGGGTGCAATCTCAAAAATAACAAAATGATCTCTGTTCATATCCAAGGCAAGCCATTCAATATCACAGTAATCTAAATCTATGCCACAACCAGTAATGCTAAAGAAGCTGAAGTTGAATGGTTCTATGAAGACCTACAAGACATTCTAGAACTAATACCAAAAAAGATGTCCTTTTCATCATAAGGGACAGGAATGAAAAGAGATACCTGGAGTAACAGGCAAATTTGGCCGTGGAATACAAAATGAAGCAGGGAAAAGTCTAACAGAATTTTGCCAAGAGAACACACTGGTCAGAGCAAATACCTTCTTCTGACAACAAAAGAGAAGACTCTACACATGGATATCACCAGGGTCAACACTGAAATCAGACTGATTATAAGAGAAGACGCTATACATGGACATCACCAGGGTCAACACTGAAATCAGACTGATTATATTCTTTGCAGCCAAAGATGGAGAAGCTCTATACAATCAGTAAAAAAAGACTGGGAGCTGATTGTGGCTCAGAGCATGAACTATTTATTGCAAATTTCAGACTTAATTTAGGTATGAACTAAAAAAATACATTACAATTATACAGTGGAAGTGAGAAATAGATTCAACGGATTAGACCTGATAGACACAGTGCCTGAAGAACTATGGACAGAGATTCTTGACATTGTACAGGAGGAAGTGATAAAGACCATCCCCAAGAAAATGAAATGCAGAAATGCAAAAGGTTGTCTGAGGAGGCCTTACAGATAGCTGAGAAAAGAAGAGAAGCTAAAAGGCAAAGGAGAAAAGGAAAGATATACCCATCTGAATGCAAAGTTCCAAAGAATAGCAAGGAAACATAAGAAAACCTTCCTCAGTGATCAATGCAAGAAATAGAGGAAAACAATAGAATGAGAAAGACAAGTGAGCTCTTCAAGAAAATTAGAGATACCGAGGGAATATTTCCAGCAAAGAAGGGCACAATAAAGAACAGAAATAGTATGGACCTAACAGAAGCAGAAGATATAAAGAAGAAATGGCAAGAATACACAGAAGAACTATACAAAAAAAGATCTCCATGACCGAGATAACCACAATGGTGTGATAATTCACCCAGAGCCAGACGTCCTGGAATGTGAAGTGAAGTGGACCTTAGGAAGCATCACTACCAACAAAGTTAGCGAAGATGATAGAATAGTTGTGTTATTTCAAATGCTAAAAGATGATGCTCTGAAAGTTCTGCACTCAATATGCCAGCAAATTTGGAAAACTCAGCAGTCGCCACAGCACTGGAAAAGGTCAGCTTTCATTCCAATCCCAAAGAAAGGCAATGCCAAAGATCATTCAGACTATTGCACAATTGCACGTATCTCACATGCTATCAAAGTAATGCTCAAAATTTCCCAAGCCAGGCTTCAACAGTACATGAACCACAAACTTCCAGATATCCAAGCTGGATTTAGAAAAGGCAGACAAACCAGAGATCAATTTGCCAATATCTGTTGGATCATTCAAAAAGCAGGAGGATACCAGAGAAACATCTACTTTTGTTTTATTGATTACACCAAAGACTTTGACTGCGTAGATCACAACATAATGGGGAAAATACTTCAGGAGATGGGAACACCAGATCGCCTTACCTGTCTCCTGAGAAATCTGCATGCAGGTCAAGAAGCAATATTTAGAATCAGACATGGAACAATAGACTAGTTCCAAATTGGGAAAGGAGTATATCAAGGCTGTATATTGTCACCCTGCTTATTTAATTTATATGCAGAGTACATCATGTGAAATGCCAGGCTGGAGGAAGCACATGCTGGAATCAAGATTTCCGGGAAAAACACCAATATCCTCAGATACTCAGATGACACCACTCTTATGGTGAAAAAGAACTAAAGAGCTTCTTGATGAAAGAGGAGAGTGGATAAAGCTGGCTTAAAACTCAACATTTGGAAAACGAAGATCATGGCATCCAGTCCCATCACTTCATGGCAAAAGATGGAGAAACAATGGAAACAGTGACAGACTTTATTTTCTTGGGCTCTCATATCACTGCAGATGGTTACTGCAGCCATGAAATTAAAAGACACTTACTCCTTGGGAGAAAAGCTATGACCAACCTAGACAACATATTGAAAAGCAAAGACATTACTTTGCCAACAAAGGCCCATCTTTTCAAAGCTATGTTTTTTCCAGTAGTCAAGTATGGATGTGAGAGTTGGACTATAAAGAAAGCTGAGCGCTGAATAATTGATGCTTTTGAACTGTAGTGTTGGAGAAGACTCTTGAGAGTCCCTTGGACCACAAGGAGATCCAATCAGTCAACCCTAAAGGAAATCAGTCTTGAATATTCATTGGAAGGACTGATGCTGAAGCTGAAACTCCAATACTTCGGGCACCTGATGCAAAGAGCTGACTCATTGTAAAAGACCCTGATGCTGGAAAAGATTGAAGGTAGGAAGAGAAGAATGACAGAGGATGAGATGGTTGGATGGCATCAATGACTTGATGGACATGAGTTTGAGCAAGCTGTGGGAGTTGGTGATTGACAAGAAGCCTGGCATGCTGCAGGCCATGGGGCTGCAAGGAGTTGGACAAGACTGAGCAACTGAACTGATGCTCAGCACAAGCCCCAGCACAAAAAGAGATGTAAAGCTTGTGGGAATTATCCAGAAACATTCTGTATTCAAAAATATAAGCTAGATGCATGAGCTTCCCTTTGCTAACAAATGGCGGAAGAATGAAACATATTCAAGACGAGAGGTTTGGTTACAACCTCACTGGCTTCAAAGACCAGAGGGAGAGGCTCTGCCTCAGTTGCAGGGATGACCGTTTAGCCAGGACTAGATGGAGCTTGGCTTTGCTTTGGGTTAATGTGGATTATACACACATATCACTACCCACAAAGCTGAAATATGTCCCAGTAAAAGTGGATAAGGCATTTTCTTTCTTTTTTTATTTAAGGATAATTTCTTTACAGAATTTTTTGTTTTCTGTCAAACCTCAACATGAATCAGCCATAGGTATACATATATACCTTCCCTTTTGAACCTCCTTTCCATCTCCCTCCCCATCTTACCCCTCTAGATTGATACTGAGCCCCTGTTTGAGTTTCCTGAGCCATACAGTAAATTCTGGTTGGCTATTTTACACATGGTAATGTAAGTTTCCATGTTACTCTTTTTATACAATTCACTCTCTCATCCCTCTCCCCATGTCCGTAAGTCTATTCTCTATGTCTGTTTCTCCACTGCTGCCCTGTAACTAAATTCTTCAGTACCATTTTTCTAGATTCTGTATATATGTGTTAGAAGACGATATTTATCTTTCTCTTTCTGACTCACTTCACTTTGTATAATAGGTTCTAGGTTCATCCACCTCATCGGAACTGACTCAAATGTGTTCCTTTTTATGACTGAGTAATATTCCAACTCTACTCCGATATGAAATAACAAATTACAAGAAGAAAAAAGCGGGATGAAGAAATGCTGCCATCTTCTGGGCACTTTCCAAAACAACAAACCTGTGCTGAGGGGCACTTACTCCTTACAAGGCCTTTGGGGCTGCAGTAAAAAACAAACAAACAAACAAAAAAACACCTGCACCTGAAGTATCCTAGGGTTGGTCTGTGAAAAAGAATTCAAAACAAGGCAGATGACCAAGGAGCCAAAGAAAAGAGGTAAATTTAACTCACACCATTTAAAAAAACTTCTCATGAAAAGTTGTCAGCATTGCTGCATATTAGAGAAAGGCAACGAGATTGCAACAAGGTATAACTTCACATGGGTCAGAATGGCCACTGGAAAACTCTACAAAAATAAATGTTGGAGAGCAGGAAAAAAGGGAACCCTCCTACACTGATGCTGGGAATGGAAATTGGGAACAGCCACTGTAGAAGACTTCCCTGATAGCTCAGTTGGTAACGAATCCTCCTCCAGTGTGAGTCATGGGTTTGATCCCTGGGTTTGATCCCTGGGTTGGGATGACACCCTGGAGAAGGGAAGGGCTACCCACTCCAGGAGTCTGGCCGCTAGAATTCCATGGACTGTATAGTCCATAGGGTCGCAAAGAGTCGGACACGACTGAATGACTCACTCACCCACTCAATAGTCCATTGTGCATATGTACCACTACTTCTTTATGCATTCATCTGTCGATGGACATCTAGGTTGCTTCCATGTTCTACCTATTCTAAATAATGCTGCAACGAACAGTGGGATACATGTGTCTTTTTCAATTTTGAGCTCCTCGGGATATATGCCTAGGAGTGGGATTGCTCTGTCATACGGTGGTTTTATTTCTAGTTTTGTAAGGATCTCCATACCGTCTTCCATACTGACTGCATGGATTTACATTCCCACCAACAGTGCAAGAGCGTTCCCTTTTCTCCAACCCTCTCCAGCGTTTATTGTTTGAAACTTTTTGATGATGGCCATTCTGACCGGTGTGAGGTGATATCTCATTGTAGTTTTGATTTGCATTTCTCTAATAATGAGTGATTTTGAGCATGTTTTCAGGGGTTTGTTAGCCATCTGTATGTCTTCTTTGGAGAAATGTCTGTTTCAGTCTTTTCCCCACTTTTAAATTGGGTTGTTTGTTTTTCTGGCATTGAGCTGTATGAGCTGCTTGTATATTTTGGAAATTAATCCTTTGTCAGTGGTTTCACTGGCTATTACTTTCTCCCCTTCTGAGGGTTGTCTTTTCACCTTGCTTATAGCTTCCATTGCTGCACAAAAGCTTTTAAGTTTAATCAGGCCTCACTTGTTTACTCTTGTTTTTATTTCCATTACTCTAGGAGGTGGGTCATAATGGATATTGCTTTGATTTATGTCATCGAGTGTTCTGCCTATGTTTTTCTCTAAGAGTTTTATAGTTTCTGGTCTTAAATTTAGGTCTTTAATCCATTTTGAGTTTATCTTTGTGTATGGTGTTAGGAAGTGTTCTCATTCCATTCTTTTACATATAACTGTCCAGTTTTCCCAGCACCATTTCTTGAAGAGTCTGTCTTTTCCCCATTGTATATTCTTGCCTCCTTTGTCAAAAATAAGGTATTCATAGGTGCGTGGGTTTATTTCTGGGCTTTCTATCTTGTTCCATTGCTCTATATTTCTCTTTTAGTGCCAGTACCATACTGTGTTGATGACTGTAGCTTTGTAATATAATCCGAAGTCAGGAAGGTGGATTCCTCCAGCTCCAGTCTTCTTTCTCAAGACTGCTTTGGCAATTTTGGGTCTTTTGTGTTTCCATATGAATTGTGAAATTTTTGTTCTAGTTCTGTGAAAAATGCCATTGGTAATTTGATAGGGATTGCATTGAATCTGTAGATTGCATTTGGTAGTATAGCCATTTTCACAATCTTAATTCTTCCTACCCAGGAACATGGAATATCTCTCCATTTGTTTGTGTCATCTTTGGTTTCTTTCATTAATGTCTTATAATTTTCTGTGTACAGTTATTTTGTCTCCTTAGGTAAGTGTATCCCTAGATATTTAATTATTTTTGTTGCTATGGTGAATGGAATGGATTCCTTAATTTGTCTTTCTGATTTTTCATTGTTAGTACATAGATGTGAGAGTGATTTCTGTGCATTGAATTTGTATCCTGAAACTTTGCTAAATTCACTGATCAGCCCCAGTAATTTTTTGATACTACCTTTATGATTTTCTATGTAGAGTATCATGTCATCTGCAGAGAGAGCTTTACTTCTCCTTTTCCAATCTGGATTCCTTTTATTTTTCTTCTCTGATTGCTATAGCTAGGATTTCCAGAACTGTGTTGAATACTACTGGGGAAAGTGGGCACCATTGTCTTGTTCCTAATCTTAGGGGAAATGCTTTCAGTTTCTCACCATTGAGAATAATGTTTCCTGTAGGCTTATCATATATGGCCTTTACTGTGTTGAAGTAATTTCCTCCTATGCCCACTTTTTGAAGAGTTTTAATATAAACGGGTACGGAATTTTGTCAAAGGCTTTTCCTGAATCTATTGAGATGATCATATGGTTTTTATATTTCAATTTGTTAACATAGTGTATCACATTGACTGGTTTCCATATATTGAAGAATCCTTGCATTCCTGGAATAAACCCAGTTTGATCTTGGCATATGAGCTGTTTGATGTGTTGCTGAGTTCTGTTTGCTAAAATTTTGTTGAGGATTTTTGCATCTATGTTCATCAGTGATATTGACCTGTAGTTTTCTTTTTTCGTGTTGTCTTTGTCTGATTTTGGTATCAGGGTGATGTTGGCCTCACAGAATGCGTTTGGAAGTGCTCCTTTCTCTGCAATTTTTTGAAAGAGTTTCAAAAGGATAGGCATTAGCTCTTCTCTAATCATTTGATAGAATTCTCCTGTGAAGCCATCTGGTCCTCAGCTTTTGTTTTTGGGGAGAATTTTTATTACAGCTTCAATTTCAGTGCTTGTAATTGGCTTGTTCGTAATTTCTATTCCTTCCTGGTTCAGTCTTGGAATATTAAACTTTTCTAAGAATCTGTCCATTTTTTCTAGGTTATCCATTATATTGTCATATAGTTATTTATAATAGTCTCATATAATTGTTTGTATTTCTGCATTGTCTATTGTCACCTCTCCTTTTTCATTTCTAATTTTGTTGATTTGACACTTTTTGTTTCTTGATGAGTCTGGCTATAGGCGTGTCAATTTTGTTTATCTTCTCAAAGAACCAGCTTTTCTTTTTATTAATCTTTACTATGGTTTCTGTCTCTTCTTTTTCATATATTTCTGCTCAGGTCTTTATTTTTTCCTTCTATTAATTTGGATTTCTTGGTTGTTGTTCCTCTTCTTCCTTTTCCAGTTGTTTTAGGTTTAAAGTTCAGTTGTCCATTTGATGTTTTTCTTGTTTCTTGCGGTAGGATTGTATTGCTGTAAACTTCCCTCTTAGATTTGTTTTTGCTGCATCCCATGGCATGTTTTGAGTTGTCACGTTTTCACTGTCATTTGTTTCTAGAAATTTTTTTATTTCCTTTTTTATTTTTTCAGTAACCTGTTGGTTATTTAGAAACGTGTTGTTTCATCTCCATGTGTTTGTGTTTCTTAGCTTTCTTCTGGTAATTAATATCTAGTCTCATAGCACTGTGGGCGGAGAAAATGCTTGATACAACTTCAATTTTCTTAAATTTACTGAGGTTTATTTGTGACCCAAGGTGTGGTCTAACCTAGAGAATGTTCCATGTGCACTTGAGAAAAAGGTGTATTCTGCATTTGGATGGAATGTCCTGAAGATATCAATCAGATCCACTGCATCTCCTGTATCGTTTAAGACTTGTGTTTCCTTATTAATTTTCTGTTTTGATGATCTGTCCATTGGTGTGAGTGGGATGTTAAAGTCTCCTACTATTACTGTGTTACTATCAATTTCTCCTTTTATGTCTGTTAGTGTTTGTCTTATGTATTGAGGTGCTCCTATGTTGGGTGCCTAGATATTTACAACCATTATGTCTCCCTCTTGTATTGATCCCTTGATCATTATGTGGTGTCCTTCCTTATCTCTTGTAATCTTCTCTGTTTTAAAGTCTATTTTGTCTGATATGTGGATCACTACTCCAGCTTTCTTTTGCTTCTCATTTGCATGGAATATAGTTTTCCATCCTCTCACCTTCAATCTATGTGTTCTTGAGGTCTGAAGTGGGTTTCCTATAGACAGTACATATATGGGTTTTGCTCTTGTATCCATTCAGCCAGTCTGTGTCTTTTGGTTGGAGCATTTAATCCACTTACATTTAAAGTAATTATTGATATATGTTCCTATTGCTATTTTCTTAATTGTTTGGGGTTGATTTTGTAGATATTTTTTCTTCTCTTGTATTTCTTGACTATATAAGTCCCCCACATTTGTTTTAAAGCTGGTTTGGTGGTATTGAATTTTCTTAACTTTTGCTGTCTGCAAAGCTTTTTATTTCTCCATCAATTTGAATGAGATCCTTGATGGGTATAGTCATCTTGGTTGTAGATTTTTCCCTTTCAGTACTTTAAATATATCCTGCCATTCCCTTCTGGCCTGCAGAGTTTCTGCTGAAAGATCAGCTGTTAAGCATATGAGGTTTTCTTTGTATGTTACTTGTTGCTTCTCCCTTGCTGCTTTCTTTGTGTTTACTCTTTGCTAGTTAGATTAGTATGTGTCTTGGCCTGTTTCTCCTTGGATTTATACTGTATGGGACTCTTTGTGCCTCTTGGACTTGATTGACTGTTTCCTCTTTCATGTCAGGGAAATTTTCAACTATTATTGCTTCAGAAATTTTCTCATACCATTTCTTTTTCTCTTCTTCTTCTGGGACCCCTATAATTTGAATGTTGGTGCATTTGATATTGTCCCAGAGGTCTCTCAGACTATCTTCAGTTCTTATCATTCTTTTCACTTTATTCTGCTTTTCAGAAGTTGTTTCCACCATTTTATCTTCCAGCTTACTGATTCATTCTTCTGCTTCAGATATTCTGCTATTGATTCTTTCTAGAGTGTTTTTAATTTCTGTAATTGTGTTGTTTGCCTCTGTATGTGTATTCTTTAATTCTTCTAGGTGTTTGTTCTTACATTTTCTCCATTTTGTTTACAAGGTTTTTTTTTTTTTTTTAATCATCTTTACTATCATTATTCTGAATTCTTTTTCAAGTAGGTTGTCTAATTCCTCTTAATTTATTTGGATTTATGTGTTTCTACTTTGTTCCTTCATTTGGGTAGTATTTCTCTGCCTTTTCATTATTTTTTTTAACTTATTGTGTTTAAGGTCTTCTTTTCCCAGGCTTCAAGGTTGAATTCTTTCTTCCTTTTGGTTTCTGCTCTCTAAGGTTGGTCCAGTGGTTTGTGTAAGCTTCATATGGGGTGAGATTTTCACTGAGTTTTTGTTTGTTTGCTTTCCTCTGATGGGCAAGGCTGAGTGAGGTGGTAATCCTGTCTGCTGATGATTGGGTTTTTATTTTTGTTTTATTTGTCTTTAGATGAGGTGTCCTGCATAGGGTGCTACTGGTGGTTGGGTGATGCCAGGTCTTGTATTCAAGTGGTTTCCTTTGTGTGAGTTCTCACTGTTTGATACTCCCTAGGGTTAGTTCTCTGGCAGCCTGGGGTCTTGGAGTCAGTGAGACCTGGCAGTTGACCCAGTCTCCCAGGCAGCACTTCTGCTGCTTCACTGGAGGGATCCTGTAAAATATTCTGCCCATGGGAACATGGACTTCTAAATGGGAAGATGCGCTTTCCTTTCTCTAGTTCATCAGAAAGACTAATTATAGGGGTTCTAGAAGGAGAAGTCAGTCCTTTTCTTAGTGAGAATGATTTAAAGTTGACTCTTGAACAACTGAAAGATTAGTCTGCAAATAATTTACAGTCAACACTCACATCTGTGGTTCTATCCCATTCATAGGTTCAACCAACCACAAATGATGTAGTTATGTATCTACTATTGAAAAAAAACCCACATACAAGTGGACCCAGGAAGTTTAAACTCATGCTGTTCAAGGGTCAACTATATTGATTTCTTTGTAAACAGTGGCCACATGTCTCTTTCTGGTCTTACGCTCTTAGTGAGGAAAAACATAGATATGAATTATTATTATGAAGAAATACTAAATACAAGTACAAAACTATATCTGATTTCATTGTGCAAATAGGTTTATTTGGTGCTGTTTATTCAGGTTATAGATCAAAAACTCAACTGGAGAAAGGAGGTGACTTAAAGGATATCTTATTCAGTTTTACTCTTTGGCCTCAGAACAACAATGCCTCATACATATAAAACGACCTGAGGAATGAGTTAGTTCTCAAAAATAAAATTTCCATTAACTAAAAGTTACCTATGTAAGCACCAAAAGTATTAATTTAACTATTTGGGCTGGAAAACCTGTTTAGATTACACATCTAAATATGGGGGCACATGTTTTTAAAATGGGCCTTTAAATTTGGAACAATTTTAAATTTACAGAAAAGTCACAAGGGCAGTTCAGGATTTTCAGTACCCTTCATCTAGCCTCCCTAATGGTCCATCATACATGGAATATTATACTAAGAAATTAGCATTGGTGCATGATTATTAACCAAATTACAGACTCAATTTTTATTTCACTAGTTTTTCACTTGCATTCTTTTACTGTTCCAAGAAGAAATTCAGGGTTCATATTGCATTCAACATCAGTCATTTTTTTTTTTTTTTTACTTTATTTTACTTTACAATACTCTATTGGCTTTGCCATATATTGACACGAATCCACCACAGGTGTCATTTTTAAACCAATATCTGTAATGTAAATTGATCTTTCCTTAAAGACTCATGTTTCGATATTATAAGCATCAATTGCACCATACCATAATATTTTTTTATCTTTAATTGGAGACTAATCACTTTATAACATTGTGGTGGTTTTTGCCATACATTCACATGAGTCGGCCATGGGTGTACATGTGTTTCCCATCCTGACCTCCCCATCCCATCCCTCAGTGTCATCCCAGTGCACCAGCCCTGAGCATCCTGTCTCATGCATCAAACCTAGACTAGCGACCTATTTCACATATGATAATATACATGTTTCAATGTTATTCTCTCAAAATCATCCCACCCTCTTCTTTTCCTGCAGAGTCCAAAAGTCTGTTCTTTACATCTGTGTCTCTTTTGCTGTCTTGCATATAGAGTCATCATTACCATCTTTCTAAATTCCACATATATGCGTTAGCATACTGTATTGGTGTTTTTCTTTCTGACTTCACTCTGTATAAGCTCCAGTTTCATTCACCTCATTAGAACTGATTCAAACGCATTCTTTTTAATACCTGAGTAATATTCCATTGCGTATATGTGCCACAGCTTTCTTATCCATTCATCTGCTGATGGACATCTAGGTTGCTTCCATGTCCTGGCTATTACAAACAGTGCTGTGATGAACATTGGGGTACACATGCCTTTTTCAATTCTGGTTTCCTTGGTGCATATGCCCAGCAGTGGGATTGCTGGGTCATATGGCAGTTCTATTTCTAGTTTTTAAGGAATCTCCACACTGTTATCCATAGTGGCTGTACTAGTTTACACTCCCACCAACAGCGTAAGAGGGTTCCATTTTCTCCACACCCTCTCCAGAATTTATTGTTTGTAGACTTTTTGATAGCAGCCATTCTGACTAGCGTGAGATGGTACCTCATTGTGGTATTGATTTGCATTTCTCTGAGGGATGTTGAACATCTTTTCATGTGTTTGTTAGCCATCTGTATGTCTTCTTTGGAGAAATGGCTGCTTAGTTCTTTGGCCCATTTTTTGATTGGGTCGCTTATTTTTCTGGAAATGAGCTGAAGGAGTTACTTGTATATTTTTGAGATTAATTCTTTGTCAGTTACTTCATTTGCTATTATTTTCTCCCATTCTGAAGGCTGTCTTTTCACCTTGCTTATAGTTTCCCTCATTGTGCAAACTCAAAATGGATTAAAGATCTAAATGTAAGAACAGAAACTATAAAAGTCCTAGAGGAAAACATAGAATGTTTGTACTCCCTCCAAAAATTTTACATTGAAATCCTAACTCCCAATATTATGGTATTATAGAATTTCAACTTGTGGACTGATTAGGTGGGGTCCCCAAGAATAGGATTAGTGCCCTTATCAAAGGGACCTCAGGGAGTGCTCTCATTTTTTTCTGCCACATGAGGATGCAATGAACATGTGGCTGTCTGCAACCTGGAAGGGTCTCCCAGCAGTACCTGATCACGCTGGCACCCTGATGTCAGGTTTCTGTCCTACAGAACTGTGAGAAATATATTTCTATGCCAGGCTTCCCCATCCATAACCACCTCCCAGAGCTTGTTCAAACTCATGTCCATCAAGTCGATGAGGCCATCCAGCCATCTCATCTTCTGTTGTCCCCTTCTCCTCCTACCTTCGATCTTTCCAGCATCAGGGTCTTTTCTAATGAGTCAATTATTTGCATCAGGTGGCCAAAGTATACTTTGTTAGAGGAACCCATGTCAATGCACATGTAGATCATTCATCTGACCACTGGCCTCTCAGTGGCTCAGCCTCTTTTTCCAGTCCACTGCCACGACTCAGCTGTCCACTGCCACAATCACAGACTGGACCAATTCTCAATTTCAAAGATTCTTCTCACTCAAGATCACTTTCTCTTCTTCTGCTCATTTACTCTAGAAATCCTTCTTCACAATCCTCTAGCCCAGAAGTACCTACACTCATGGACTCTACCCTGTTACCCATGAAGCCTTCAAGGACAATGATTTCCTATAACCCTACTGTGACACACACTCTCAGAGCATCTGCCTTTTATTGAGTGTTCAGACTCATTTGGTGAAACTCTAACCCTGGTTTAATCCTGCTGTCCACTCACCCACTGCTTACATCCAGCCAGCTGAATACAGCTAGAGAAAAATCACACAATATGTCAACTAAATTCAAATTAAAAATTTATAATCTCCAACCTCAAATAAATCCTCGGGACTGTCAGGACTGCTTTCAACTCTCTATATTTCTCTGATGATTTTATTCACCCACTCTCTTGGGGCTACTGCTTTGCCTCCTAGAACAACCCTAACTCCTCAGTGTTCTCAGCTGGGCATTATATTTCTGAGAAGAGAAGTGATCAAAGGAGAATTTTGACATTTTCCCTGTCTTCCACCTCCTGGCTCTGTGACCACTGAATATCCCTCTACACAGTTGTGATGCTCTGTCCCCTCTCCCACCCCTTCTCCTTTCCTCCCCATTCAAGGACTTCAGTCCCATAATTACCCCATAGTCCTCTGCACCATCAAGATTTCTCCTTTAAGCCCTAGCTTGACCCATTCTCAGTAGTACATACACTTCTGATAACACCTGTAGAAAAGAGAATGTTAACTCCACATTTTCTGCAAATAGCCCCCAATCTCACGGGCCCTTTTATGTCAAAACTCTTCAAAGGAGTTATCCATCCCTGCAGTTTCTCATTCTCTGTTGAATCTCCTCAAATTATGTTTCAGTCTTAACCATTCTGAGGCACAGGCTCTTGACAAGAGAACCAGCAACCTTCACATTGTCTAATCGGATAAGACCCTCTTGGGGCTCATTTTCACTCAGTTCCTCAGGAACGCATGGCAAGATTGGGTCACTCTCCCCTTCCTGAAACTGCTGCATCATTTGGCTTCCATGACTCCACACTTTCTTAGTCTTCTCCCTATTTCAGCGGCCACTTTGATTTTGTTTCCTTTACTCTTCCTGCACCCTCTTCTCTACATCTAAAAATTAGCAGTCTTGCAGTTCACTCTTTATTCCTCCTATCTTCTCTGTCTATCCCAGATCTTGGTGATAAAATCCAAGTTCCTCAACTTTCCGAAATGTCTATAACCTGGTCACTCCAAATTTATATCCCTAGCCCTAATATCTCTCTGTATCTTAAACCTGAGTATGCAACTACTTACCCAGTATCTCTAGCTGTTTATCTGATCAGCATATCAGTGTGATAATGTCTCAAACTGGACTCTTGGTCCAATTAGACCTCATCCTCAAATAGACACCATTCCTTGTAGCTCAGTCAGTAAAGAATATGCCTGTAGTGCAGAAGATCTGGGTTCAGTTCTTGGGTTGGGAAGATCCCCTGGAGAAGGAAATGGCAATCCACTCCAGTATCCTTGTCTGGAAAATCTCATGGACATAGGAGCCTGGTGGGCTTCAGTCCATGAGGTCGCAAAGAGTCAGGCACGACTGAGTGACTAACACTTACTTACAGTAAATGGCACCTCCATTATTCAGATGCCTACATACAAAACTGGCTAGATTGTTGACTCTTCTCTTTCACTTACACACATTAAAATTTATAAGAAACTTGCCATCTCTGTTAGATAACTTGCACTCAATCTGCTCATCAACCAACCAACTCTCACTTCTGCTCTAGTTCAAACTATGATCATATCTCATCTGAATTTCTGCAGTAGACTGTTGAATGGTCTCTTTCACATAGTTCACCCCATCTATGTTTTTACATGATGCATGTTAAATAACTTCTCAATAGTAGAAGCTAATGTTTACACAGCACTCACTGTGTGTCAGACATTGTTTTAAGCACTTTACATATATTAACTCATTTAATCATCAAAATAACCCTACAATGTAGTAACTTCATAATTCTCACTTCACATATAGAGACACCAAGGTATACAGAGGTTGAAACCCTTGGTGTGGCACACAGTAAGTAGTACTTTTATCAACCACTGGGATATAAACAGGCCCCGTTCCATCATACCCAGAGAAGGAAATGGCAACCCACTCCAGTATTCTTGCCTGGAAAACCCCATGGCCGGAGGAGCCTGGTGGAATACAGTCCATGGGGTCACAAAGAGTCAGATCCAACTGGGTGACCTCACCATATCCATCACACCAGTACTCCATCAGAATGTAACCTCCAGGAGGGCAGGGAGTTTGTCTGNTTGCCTGGAAAACCCCATGGCCGGAGGAGCCTGGTGGAATACAGTCCATGGGGTCACAAAGAGTCAGATCCAACTGGGTGACCTCACCATATCCATCACACCAGTACTCCATCAGAATGTAACCTCCAGGAGGGCAGGGAGTTTGTCTGGCTGTCACTGTGCTGTCATAGTCCCTGGACTGAAGGCAGTCTGTAAATAAGTACCGACTAGGTGAAAAAGATGAATGCATCTGCCTCTGGATGACCCCCTTCCCCTCCTAACTGGCAATAAGCAACTAATTAACTCATTAAATTAATTCATTTAATTACTACCTAAGCAAGTGAGAATATACAGCCTCAGTGTGAGACCCTAAAGGGTTTGCCAGGAATAAAGTGTCTGCCTATGAAAAAAGTGTTTTAAGAAACAATTTGCCGAGTAATATCCCCTTTGATTCTCAAGACATTAAAAAATGTATGCCTTGTTCCTCATGATGCTAGAAATTAATGACTTTCAGATTAGCAAATTAGTATTATACTCAGAAATCTAAAGTAAGAATAATCTTATAAGGTTAATTTAAAAATTAGCTTAGACCCCTCAAAGTTAGGGTAAATTCTTAGCAGTATAAATACCAGGTGATTGTTAACCGCTGGAAGAGGAGCATACACTGAATTTTAAAAGGAATTATAGAAAAGTAAATTTTCATCATTGCTCAGTGGGACAATGGATTTAGCTAAGGAGTCTGCTGGAAAATGCTCTGTAACCTTGGAAACAGTTTATAAGCTCTCCCTCAAACATGCTAATCCACAAAGCGATCTTTTTGAATGCCCAGGGCTTTGGTTGGCTTTCACAGGACTAACTTTGACCCATCAGGTTGCAAAGCTCTTCCTGGTGTTTATTTCTTCTTCTCTAACCACTAACTCACAGAATTGGGGAGTGAAGGATGCCTATGCCCTGCATATCAGTTTCTTCACCACTGATTTTCCTCCACTGCTGCTGCTGCTGCTAAATCGCTTCAGTCTTGTCTGACTCTGTGCAACCCCGTAGACGGCAGCCCACCAGGCTCCTCCATCCCTGGGATTCTCCAGGCAAGAACACTGGAGTGGGTTGCCATTTCCTTCTCCAATGCATGAAAGTGAAAATTGAAATTGAAGTAGCTCAGTCATGTACAACTTGTAGCGACCCCATGGACTGCAGCCTACCAGGCTCCCCTGCCCATGGGGTTTTCCAGGCAAGAGTACTGGAGTGGGGTGCCATTGCCTTCTCCGTTCCTCCATACCCATCTTCATTTATTTTGTTTATCAAATGATTCAAAGTTTACTCTGTGCTTGGCATTGTTTTAAGTGCTTCATAAATATTATCTAATTTAATTCCCCCAACAACCCTGTGATAACAGGAGACAGGCCAAGGGCTGAGTGACCTGCCAGGGCTATGTAATATTCCATGAAGAACCCCTGTTCTAGGATGTGAGGAAGAAGGAGGCAAGGACAGTGAGGGAGACACAGAAGTGTTTGAATAGAAAGCATGCGGACAGTTGGAAAAGAGCTAGGACCACCTACACAGAGCAAATGGATCCTCTGATGCTGCTCTTTTTGGAACGATTGTTTAAAGAAAGGCAGATGACCTCACATGTCACTAGACTCATTGCTTTAGGAGCAGCTTGATCATTAGTTGGAGAGAAAGTGGAGGCAAAGAAGAAAATCATATATGACAGGATCGGGGAAATACAAAGAATAAGACCTCGAAAGGGGGAAGGAGTATACCTTGTAGATAACACTGGTAGGAAATTTTGTAAATAGAAAAGTGGTCAATATATAGGCTGGCAGAGGTTCAGAGTAATAGAAAAACACCAAATAACCCACACATAGGAGAAAAGGAAGCCTTGGGTCTATGTGCATAACTTAGCAATATTTCTGCAATTGGTATTATGATTATGAAAACCGAGCTTCTCAAATCATAATATAAATGCTTATATACTTAAATTCGCTAGAACAAGAGCACCCATTGAGTTTCACTGTATTTTAGACACTCCTGCAGGAAACACAGAGGTCAGTATCTTAGGATGACCCAGATAGATCCTCATAAAACTTAAATCCAGCAAAAAAGGCCTTAAATTCGTAGCACGCTTTATGTTTCCTAAGATTTGATTTGTTTGGACATGACAGGCTAGCAATCAGAGGTCATTTCTCCCTAAAGAGTTATGTTTGCTTTATAAAGAGCAAACAATAAATTACGGTGCCTTGGCTAGATCTCAAAACTGTTTGGCAAAATGAGATGAAGACCATAACAATTTCTGACCTGATTTTGGCCATTTTATAGAGTGATCAATCTATATTTATAATCAATAAATATTAGCCAGCATTAGCATATGAACATATCTAGGTAACACCTAAAAATAAATTGACACCTTCTTTATTAAAGCATCATATGTAATCTCAACTTAGTTCCACCTTTAGTTTTTGAGAACTAATTCAGCCTAAGATTTTCACTATATTCTTTGCTCTAAACTCTCTGAACAGGTTTTGGTTTTTAAAAAACCCTCTTCACTCCTTCACTCCCTCACTCCTCTGTCTACTCTTAACTGATTTGTAAGCTACTAGATCTCTTACTTAATGCTTGTCAAAAGAAATGTCTAGTTGGCATTCATAGTTCCCTCTTATGAGCTCCTGTTTTTGAAACAGGCCAAAAAAAGCAAACAAACAACGTTTAGAGTAGAAATATACTCTACCTGGGTTATAGCAATACTTGGAGTTCATATTTTTCCCATCACAGAGAAAAACAAAAATAATTCACACAAATGAAGAGAAATATATATACACACACACATATATATGTAAATGTGAGTATATATATTTATACATATATGTACTATGTGTGGGTGTATATACACACACACACAAGTATGTATGCATAACTACATGTGTGTGTGCATATGTGTGTTTATATACACATATGTGTGTGTATATGTGTGTGTGTGCACTCAGTCACTTAAGGCATGTCCAAATCTTTGCAACCCTATGGATTGCAGCCCTTCAGGCATCTCTGTCTATGGGATTTTTCTAGCATGAATACTGGAGTGGGTTCTCATTTCCTAGTCCAGGGGATCTTCCCAACACAGGGATCTTCCTGACACAGGGCTCTCCTGTGTCTCCTGCATTATAGGTGGATTTTTTGCNTTCAGGCATCTCTGTCTATGGGATTTTTCTAGCATGAATACTGGAGTGGGTTCTCATTTCCTAGTCCAGGGGATCTTCCCAACACAGGGATCTTCCTGACACAGGGCTCTCCTGTGTCTCCTGCATTATAGGTGGATTTTTTGCTGCTGGGTCCCCAGGGAAGCCCTGTGGTGTGTGTGTGTGTGTGTGTGTGTGTGTGTGTGTGTGTGTGTGTGTACATAATGTGTATCCATCACATCCGATTCAGTCCAAGATAGGAAGAGCAGGAACTTCCAGGTTTCCTTAAATGGACCTTGGAGAATACCTGGTCAGCTGGCCTGACTCTCCCTCCCGCCAGCAAGGACCCTTATCTCCTCTCTGGAGAAGCTGGTTAGTAGATATGCATGGAAACCTAGTTATCATTTTCTATCAGGCCTGAGCTGTCCTAGAAGGGCGCATCACTCTTATCCTGCACTCTCTGCCTGATCCTGTGTGCCTTTGGAGGGTCCTCAGGTATACAGGGGACCAGCAAATGGGTGAAGATTCAGGGGTCAGGGGAGGCCTAGATTTCGCATATTGGGAAATGAATCCTACATCCAAACACATGGACATGTGTGACACAAGCTCATATGTAAGAATTCTTTCCATACATTTTCTTTCCTTTACTTTTTCTCTTTTACTCCTTAGAGGGAGATCTGGACTCATTTCTAAGCTCCTCTGAATAGTCCCTTAGCAACCATTTTAAACAGGATTAGATGCAACTGTTCTCTATTTAAGGATGATACATTATAAAAATCCCAGTATAAATAGAAACAGAATGGGGGAGGGGGTTATAGAATATATTTTCCAAACACATTTAAAGAAGATTATAAAATGTATAAAAAAGATTCCCCTAAACAACACTGTAATCTAAAAAATATTTGGTGGCCAATCACCCATCCTGCCCTTCCAGTCTCCCCCACCCCACAAGGAGCATTCATGAAAACTCATCCATTTGTCTTGTTGCTGGATGAGCCAAGCCGAACTATCTCCCAGGAATGTTTTACCATAAGCATCTGTTTACAGATATTTTGCAAAAGAAAATTATATTTCTAATCATTTAAGTGGTATAACATATTTCCATATTTTAAATAAGTATGTATTTTAATGCAAACTATACAACTTAGAATTTTAAAGCATTATGACTATATTAAGGCATTAGCACACAGATTTAATAATGGATCAAAGTAGCTTATGGATTTTAAAAAAATGTTTGAATGCACTTCCTTTAAAAAGTTCAAACTATATCTGATTGCAGTCAATTGTTTTCAGAACAAAAGACAGTGCATGAAATTCAAGAAGCTTGCATGAAGTCTGTTTTTCACATTTGTTTTTACCAAGGGTTTTGTAATAAAAATACTTATCTTTTGTTTGCAAAATAATACTGAAACATCCAATCCTTCTTTCCCATGCCACTGGCTTCAAAGAAGGCAGCAAATGCTTCTCTCCATTAAAATTCTACTTATTTTAGTAATAGATTTTTTGTGTTGGGCAATATGATTCAGCACCTGACACATAATACTTAATAAATATTTGTTCAATTAAATTGAATAGTTAAGCTTGTGTTCATTTCTAAGGGCCAATATTTGCTAAGACCTCTGAACATCATTTTTACCATTAAAGAGGCTCCCTTTCATTACAAGAAGTCATTGTTTGGAGAAGATTATGGAAACCAGCCTTGGAAACAATGCTACAAAATTTTAAATGAATATGTTAGCATAGGGAAGAAAGTCATTAAAGCTAACAGTCATTACAGAAAAATATATGTATTATAATGTAATAGAAATTATGATAAACAATAGCAATAAGAAGGTAGGATATTTAAATTCTATTCCAATATTTTAGAGATCAGAGTTAAGTTGGAAGAAATAAGGAACCAGGGAAAGAATGAATGTTGAGAAATAATTAATTTGAGGGTCAGAGACTTTGTTTACAAACATTTTATAGCAAAATATATTTTGATTGAGTGAAAAACATATTACCTAAAAACAATAAAAGAACTGGCCCTGGATCTTTGAAGCACATTCTTTTTTTTTTTTTTTTCCCCCCACTTTATTCTACTTTACAATACTGTATTGGTTTTGCCATACATCCCACCACAGGTGTATACGAGCTCCCAATCCGGAATTCCCCTCCCACCTCCCACCCCACATTGTCTCTCTGGATTCTTATATTCCCTTCTGATATAAGTTCATAGGCTACAGAAAAGTTGAATGCCAGTTTTTAAGCCTAATTCCTCAACTTCAGATATTTTTTCTTCTATACACAATTCCAAACTCTCCTGTGGATTTGAATGAACTTGAAAATTTAATAAAAACCTTCTATGAAGTGGGGAGGAGCAAGAACTTGAGAACATAAGGCCACACTGACACTGAATATGAGCATTGGCTCTGGTGTGGACGGAGTGCTCCATCCATTCAGTAGACACACCCTGAGGGGACTTCACACTCCCAGGTCTTAAGTGGGGGTGTGATGATGTCAAGTGTAGGAGAAACAGGAAAGCCAAGTTCAGAGGGAAGCCCCACAAGGGCTGCAACGCTTGCCCCTTCCATACACTTCTATGTCCCTTCTATACACTGATGCGCCAGGGCCAGGAGATGCCTTACATTTTTCAAGCATCGCCAGATTTTTGACAAATAAATGCCCTTCAATCCTTAATCATTAGACTCATATGTGATAAGGAAGCAAACATTTCCAAAGTTTTGCATATTTTAAGTCTTTGGTGAATGTGATTTTGTGAGAACAAATGTAGCCCGTTTCTGTAGAGGTAATCCATTCAATGGATATCCAAGAGAGAAATCTCTACTAATGGACATTTTTATTTCCAGTGTTTCATCCACCAAGAAATGGAGATGAGGATCCCAGGAATCTTCTTTCCTCTGCTTTGGCCAATTGACCACAAACAACGTGCGTTTGCGTTGTACAATCACTTAGCTTATGAGAATGGAACCACACTTATGGGACAGAGAAGTAGGCAAGAAAAATTTTAAATAGTCGACAGGAATCCCTTCAGTGTTCCAATTTTCTCCATAAGCATTTACTCTGAGTAAGCATGCAAATTTTCCACTCAAGGCAGCCTCAGGTCCTACGTGGTTCACCAATTGAGAGAAACCCTCTCCAACTAAAGGACACTGGTAGTCACTGGATTCAATGGTATAATGATGCATATATTTTATCTAAGATGGACCTTAAAGCACAAGCCAGTGACATCTTCTAGTGTTCAACAGAGCTGCCTCCTCTAGGGCCAGAAGGTAAATGCCTGTGTGGATGTGATAGACAGGATGTGTTTACCTTCAATGTGACTCCTCTGGCAGAGTTTTCAAAAGCAATTTCAACAATATTCAAGTTTTGCCTGATCTACTGTATTGCCTTAGGAACCAAATGCACAAATTAGATTTAACTTCACCATCAGCATCACTCTTGCGATTTTTTCTAACCCAGTCTCTCTCGTGGAGCCAGACTCACTGACGCCTCTGATTCTTTGGAGCTGGGAGCCCTCCCAGGTTCTTGTATTTAACCTTTGACTTAGGACAAACTTCTGAGCTTTTGGAGGGTATCTTATATACATCTTCCCTGAAATACCCAAATTTACTTAGATACAACCCTAACTAACTTTCTTTATCCCTTGAATCTTCATGCTACCAAAAGCACAGGATGTACCCGCAAAGGACAATGACATCGTGTGTACCACACACACATCATCAAAAATTTGTATGAAGTATGTCTAAAAGCAATGCTGGATCACAAAGGACATGGAACAGAGAAAAGAGGGTAAGTGCCTTGATGAGATCAAGAAAGTCACCGGGAAGGAATAAGTTCAAGTCAAAAACTTTGGGTGAAAATGCAAAGTGGCAGTAGCAGCATTTAGTAGATTTTGAAAAACATGAACCTAACAAATATAAAGCAGTTGGTGTTCAGTGGCTCATTCGTGTTCAACTCTTCATAATCTCATGGACCATAGCATGCCAGGCCTCCCTGTCCCTCACCATCTCCTAGAGTTTGCCCAAGTCCATGTACATTGCATTGGTCATGCCATCCAGCCATAAATCAGTAGCTTCTTAGCATTAAAAATCTTTTAAAAAACCCAGATGCATATGAAAATTACACAGCACTGATAATTGCAAATTATCAATATAGAATATGGGACCTTATCAAGAATTTGGTAAACATAATGTGGCCCAGTATGTATTTGTGGACTGGATATTGTGCACCAACTGACCATCAGCAACTGTGCCAGACCCGTCTGTAAGTCAGTTCAGGGACCTCACAGACAGCACTAAACACTGTCCAGTCCAAAAATACACAACATTTCACAGTGTGACAAAGCTTCCACTGTCAGACAAACACAGTGAAACCTACATTTTATTTTGTTCTCCATTCTCCTAAAGTTATATATATATATGTATATTTCCAGCTTTTACATTTTATTTTTTTTCTATTTTTAAAACTTTATTTTGCTTTACAGTACTGTATTGGTTTTGCCATACATTGACATGAATCCACCACAGGTGTACATGAGTTATATATTTTAAAAATATGGAATGTTCAGATTTTCTCTGAAGCCTTGGATTGTCAGCTTAGCTGAGAGTCTATCAAATGGGCAGTAATCTTTTATTTTCTCCTGATCTGAGAGCAAGTGTGTACAGAGAAATGCCTCTCTCTGATTTCTATAGACTTCAAGATCGTCTAGCACTAATAAGTTCTTTCCTAAGTGTAAATAAACTCTTTTCTACCTGAACTGAAGTCTCTGACCATCCTGCTCAGAGCAAACAATCAGTGTTGCAAAAGAAGTGGGCTGACTCCTCGTCCAGGTGGCCCTTGTGCTTTGTGAGAGGGCAGAGGGCAGGATGACTACAATACACAGATGCCAGGAAGCACAGTTTCCGGTTCAGATTATATCGAACCAAAGACTGATTCCATACAATTTTTTTTTTCTGATCCAAAGAGCATACATTTTATGGTCAGCATTACAATAATTAAAAGTCTCTTCAGATAAATTAAAAACTCACTCTGACATGTACATAAAAAACAGAGCTTCCTGAACGTTTAATAAGATCAGCAGTAACTTACAATGTAATAGTTGTTTATTTTAGTACACCTCCACAAGCCAGAGCCAGAACATTATTTTAATTAATAAATTAATGTATTAAGAAGAATGGAACATTCTTGACAACTCAGAGACCCTAGAGGGTTAGATTACAGATAATAGAATCGGGTCTAAAATCCAGGATCTCCTGAGCTAACCTGTGACTAGGATAGGGGCGCCCACACAGACATTTCAAGCTCAGAGTCGAGTACTCATGTTCATGTTCGCTGAGGTGCAAGTCCTTAAAAGGAGGACACTAAACTCACTGAAGTTTGCACAGGTCACATAATGTTAGAAAGATGAATTCAGAAACAAATTCAATGAATATAAGTAAAGAAGAAATCCCAAAGACACTAGGATGAAAATATTGATATATGGGCCAATCAAGGAGGTGGAGATTAAATGAGCTTTAACTTTCTCATTTTACCCTCTAATTAACTCGTACGATTTTAAATACATTCACTGCAAAACAAACACTGACTGTGGCTCTGGGTCTTAATTTTCTAAACAAAAATATATGGTGGTAGGAGAAACACTGCAAAAAAGTTAATTACCAGATAAAAGGTTCATTTAGGCTTGAACAAAACATACTGTAACATCACACTGAAGGGAAAATAATAGGGGGTGCCCAGACTCTACAGTGACTGCAGACAGCACAACATCCTCTTCCTTTCTAAATTTGTTGTTCTGCCTCATCCACACTTTCTGTTCTGCCTACAAGTAAATTAAGTACCCAAAGAGTCCAAGATGCTGACTTCATCCTGGGAGGCTGACTCTCCCAGAAGGGGTTCACTCCTGTCTGCATAGCTTCTCTCCTAAAAAGTCTCCCTTCCTTCAGTCCTGGGAAGATCATTTGAACAGTTGGGTTTGCCCAGCAGAGCAGAGCCCAAGGGCCAAACAAGAAACATCACTCCTCCCTGGAAATGACTGGTATTATAGATGAATGGATATTTCATCTATCCCTTCTGGGAAAATTCCCTCCTGAGGCTCTCAGATTTCCATTTCCTGTAATGAGGGGGAGAGAGAGCAAAGAAAGGAAGATGGGGATAAAGTCCCTAAATTTCTGCCTAAATTATCCATGATTTCTTCCCGAAAGAAAGAAAAACAGAAACTGAAACCCCAAAAGTGCCATCTTTTAGGGTGTCAATGGAAGGGGTACATAACCTGAACCAAGAACCAAGAGTCCAAAGGGTAAGCGACATATAGTTATCTACCTTAAGATTAACCACCGCTCATACAGACCTAAGGGAGAAGGCAATGGCACCCCACTCCAGTACTCTTGCCTGGAAAATCCCATGGACAGAGGAGCCTGGTGGGCTGCAGTCCATGGAGTCGTGAAGAGTCGGACACGAATGAGCGACTTCCCTTTCACTTTTCACTTTCATGCATTGGAGAAGCAAATGGCAACCCACTCCAGTGTTCTTGCCTGGAGAATCCCAGGGATGGGGGAGCCTGGTGGGCTGCCATCTATGGGGTCGCACAGAGTTGGACATGACTGAAGCGACTTAGCAGTAGCAGCAGCAACATATAGACCTACAGCATAAAAGATTTAACGACGCTGGTGGGATACAGGCCAACAGCTTAGCCTCTTAACTTCAAATCTGAAGGAAACAAAATTAAGGATTAATTCTCAGATTTACACTGATTCTTTCAAGTCATCATTGTGTATGTGCTCAGTTACTCAGTCGTGTCCAGCTCTTTGCAACCCCATGGACTGAAGCCCGCCAGGCTCCTCTGTCCATGGGATTTTCCAGGTAAGAATACTGGGTGACCATTTCTTCCTCCAAGGGATCTTCCCTACCCAGGGAGTGAACCTGGTTCTCTGGTGTCTCCTTCATTGGCAGACAGATTCATTACCACTTGCCACCTGGGAAGCCCAAGTCATCACTATATTTATTGTTGTTGTTCAGTCGTTCAGTTGTGTCCAACTCATTGCTACCTCATGGACTGCAGCACGCCAGGCTTCCCTATCTTTCACTGTCTCCCAGAGGTTGCTCAAACTCATATCCATTGAGTTGGTGATGCCATCCAAACATCTCATCCTCTGTTGTCCCCTTCTCCTCCTGCCTTCAAACTTTCCCAGTATCAGGGTCTTTTATAATGTCAGCTCTTTGCATCAGGTGGCCAAAATATTGGAGCTTTAGCTTCAGCATCAGTCCTTCCAATGAACATTCAGGATTGATTTACTCTAGGACTGACTGGTTTGATCTCCTTACAGTCCAAGGGACTCTCAAGAATCTTCTCTAACACTGCCATGTTGATGTATGGCAAAGCCAATAGAGTATTGTAAAGTAAAATAAAGTAAAAAAAAAAAAATCAATTCTTTGGTGCTCAGCCTTCATTATGGTCCAACTATCACATCCATACATGACTACTGGAAAAACCATAGCTTTGACTATATGCACATTTGCTGGCAAAGTAATGTCTCTGCTTTTTAATATGCTGTTTAGCTTTTCTTCCAAGGAGCAAGCATCTAGAAGGAGCTTTATCTTTTGGAAAATTTGCATTAAATGCTGTAGAATATATATTCAATTTGCCAGAGTTTCACCAATAAAACAGAGGTCATTATTACGAGCACTTGACTTTCTCATGAGTTAAAAGCAGGCATTTTGCTATATGTGGTGATTTTTACAAACATACAGACACACACACACTCATAAATACTTGCTATAAGCTAGAAGTTGGTAGTGATGATTAGATACTTTTATAATATCTTTCAGTTTTTTTTTCATTACACTTTAGTCTCAGCAAAGGTACAGACCTATGATGCATTTGTCTCTTTAAAACACCAGAAATTTATTCTCATTACTTCCAATTTTGTATAAAAATGTCAGCATTATTCCAACTATTCACCAGTGTAAATTCATTCTTGCCTTTCATTTAAACAATGTTTTTGAAGAACATTTTTATATCGTATTCAGCATTTATTATGAATACTTACTCAGGAATATCATTGATTCAGTGTGGAAATCTGTTAATTTTTGAAATAAGGCAGTCTTGTACAAAGATTATTTCTGGTTTGAAATAGGATATTTGAGTTTCAGTCTGTCTCACTGAATACAAACCATATGAATTATGTATGTAAATCCCTATGCATTCCTCTGAGATTATAAACCAAATAGGTGAGTCAAAATGTTTCCTTAGTAAAACAACAAAAGGGAAGAGTTAAATCTGTTGGTATAATGCATGGTAAACCTATTTCAAAATGCTGCTAAAATAAGGATATTATCCAAGTTGGAAAAAAAAGCACCCCCTTCTTCTGTGTGTTCCCAAATCTCAGGTAACTGAATTGTGCTAAAACCACATCAATGAATAGGGTATTCAGGCTCAGCACACTTGAGAAAGAGGCTCCAATTGTGATTTAAAATTCCTTTATGTAGCATCAACACAGCAAGTTCTGTACCTCTGAGCTGGAACAGGGCTCACAGTGTAGCTGCACCTGTTTTTATGCTCAAAGAGATGGGAATACTGAGTGCACAGTGCTATTTACTTTCCCACTGTTATAAATACCGATTATGACAGCCCAAAGCTGTTAATGCTGCCCTTGGATGAAGAGCTATGCCAAGTGTATCACATAACTGTTGCTCTCTTAGTTACTGCTCCACCAGCTCTGTACCACAGACAAGACCTTGGAGGGAAACATGGCTGATCGAGACCACACAGTGGGCCCTAGAGTCTGGGATGCACGCCCAGGCCTCTTTGATTCTGAAACTCACACATTTAAGCTCTCCCTCCTCTGCATCCGACAATAATTTGGGCCACAAGTTGTGGTAAGTGTGCACAATCAGAGAGACTCTCCCTTATAATTTTTATTTCAGTATCTGGTTGTAATAACACATAGTAATGAAGTTTATTTCCCAAGTCCATGGAGCATTCACTGCTCGTTCTGTGTAATCTTGACTTAAATCACTTTTTTCTCTATTTAATGGAAGTACAAATAGTAGTAACAATTATCTTACTTCATAGCACCAGAGTAAGAACATACAAGGAGTGTGCATGCAAGCACATTCTGCTCCAGGTACAAATGCTAGTTGTTAACGATAATACTTGGCCCTAACAGATGCATGGGGCTTCCCAGATGGTGCTAGTGGTAAAGAATTCTCATGCCAAAGCAGGAGAGGTAAGAGATGTGGGTTCAATTTCTGGTTTGGGAAGATCCCCTGGAGGAGAGTATGGCACCCCACTACAGTATTCTTGCCTAGAGAATACCATGGACAGAGAAGCCTGGTGGGCTACCATCCATAGCGTCACAAGAGTCAGACATAACTGAACCGATTTAGTATGCATGCAGCAATGGTTGCATGTTGGACTCTGAGAGGAAAATTCCTTGGTCAACTCGATATTAGAAGTGAGGAAGAAAAAAAGTCAAAATGATGCCTATATTTTGGACTTAAAAAAAAAAAAACAACTTCAAGGGGTTTAGTGTTCTTTCTCCAAGACAGATGCCATCTTCCATGGGAAGTATAGACACTCCAGAGCTAGTCATTTCTGAGCAGTCTTCAAAATATTCTCAGTTCACAAAGTACTGTAATTTCAGTCGGGGTTGAGAGTTAGGGAAATGGGCTCTAGATCTTACTTGGATGCTGGGGGCACTGGCATTCTCTGGGACATGCCAGAGTGTTCTCTTGAGCAGGACAGAAATCCTGCTCTCACAACTTACACCAGGACCTGCTGCATAGCAAGTACTCAGAGATATTGGTTAAATGGATGAATAAACCTCCACAGCTATGAAAGGAATAGTATTGAATGGATGAATGGTTTTCAGACATTTCCTTTAGCTGCAAAACTGTTCTTATTTTTAGTAAGATACCCAAATTGCAAACTATAAAACAGCTAAAGTCGAGATCTGGGGTTAAAGCAGGAGCTGTGGCACTATAGCATCCATGGGCTCAGACTCTGTTCACCAACTTTCTCTTCTCTGCTCACTATCACTCCCCAAACTCTGGGGGAAATCCTCCAGACACAGTGTGGAAACCTCTGATTTGGATGCTGAAGTCCCCTTTTGACTCCAATTCCGTGAGCCTAAATACTGGCCTCTATCTTCAATGGGTTAATAATTCTATATTGAGGAAAGTAACATTTCTTTTTTTTTTTTTATAATTTATTTATTTTTAAATTTAACTTTACAATACTCTATTGGGTTTGCCATACATCGACACGAATCCACCACAGGTGCACACAAGCTCCCAATCCCGAGTCCCCCTCCCACCTTCCACCCCACANGAGGAACTAAAGAGCTTCTTGATGAAAGTGAAAGAGGAGAGTGAAAAAGCTGGCTTAACACTCAACATTCAAAAAATGAAGATCATGACATCTGGTCCCATCACTACATGGCAAATAGATGGGGAAACAATGGAAACAGTGACAGACTATTTTGGGAGGCTCCAAAATCACTGCAGATGGTGACTGCAGTCATGAAATTAAAAGACACTTGCTCCTTGGAAGAAAAATTACAACCAACCTAGACAGCATATTAAAATGCAGAGACATTACTTTGCTGACTAAGGTCCATTTAGTCAAAGCTATGGTTTTTCCAATACTCATGTACAGACGTGAGAGTTGGACCATAATGAAAGCTGCGTGACGAAGATTTGATGCTTTTGAATTGTGGTGTTGGAGAAGACTCTTGCAAGTCCCTTGGACTGCAAGGAGATCAAATCAGTCCATCCTAAAGGAAATCAGTCCTAAATATTCATTGGTAGGACTGATGCTGGAGCTGAAGCTCCAATACTTTGGCCACCTGATGTGAAGAACTGACTGATTGGAAAAGAGACACTGAAGCTGGGAAATACTGAAGGGAGGAGGAAAAGGGGCAACAGAGGATGAGATTGTAGGATGGCATCACTAACTTGATGGGTATGAGTTTGAGCAAGCTCTGGGAGTTGGTGATGGACAGGTAAGCCTGGTATGCTGCATTCCATGGGGTCACAAAGAGTCAGACATGACTGAGTGAACTGAACTGAACTGATTTGTTTTTAAAGGATGAATATCCTTTAGTAGACATTTCAGTCACTTCTGCCTTTCGGCTGCTGTCAATAGTGCTGCTATGAACATGTGTGCTCATATATTTGAGGGGATGTGTGCTTAATCACCCAGTTGCATCCAGATCTTTGCAATTCCATGAACTGCAGCCCACCAGGCTTCTCTGTTCATATAATTTTCCAGGCAAGGATATTGGAGTGGGTTGCCATTTCCTCCTCCTGGGATCTTTACAACCCAGGGATTGAACCTGCATCTCCTGCATGGCAGGTGGATTCTTTACCATGGAGCCCCCTGGGAAGCCCCTCATATAGTTGAGAACCTGTTTTTATTTCTTTGCTCTATGTACCTAGAAGTAGAATTGCTGGGTCATATAATGATTCTCTGTTTAACTTTTTGAGGAGGGCCAAACTATTTTCCATAGGAGCAGAACCATTTTACATTCCTACCAGCAGTGTACAAGGGTTCCAATTTCTCTACATTCTCTCTAACACTTGTTTTCATTTTTAAAATTATTATTGTAGGCATCCTAGTAGATGTGAAGTGGTATCTCATTGTAGTTTTGATATGTATTCCTGTAATAACTAATTAGGATGATAGCTCAGTTGGTAAAGAATCCACCTGCAATGCAGGAGACCCTGGTTCAATTCGGGGGTTGGGAAGATCCACTGGAGAAGGGATAGCCTATCCCCCATGAGGAAGCCATCAGCTTCCCCCATGGCTCAGCTAGTAAAGAATTCACCTGCAATGAAGGAGACCTGGGTTTGATCCCTGGGTTGGGAAGATCCCCTGGAGAAGGGAAAGGCTATCCACTCCAGTATTCTAACCTGAAGAATTCCATGGACTGTATATAGTCCATGGCATCACAGAGTTGAACACAACTGAGCAACTTTCACTTTCAGACTTTCAATAACTAATCACATTGAACATCTTTTCATATGATTACTGACCAGCTGTATGCCTTCTTTAAAGAAATGGCCATTAAAGTCCTTTGTCCATTTTTGAATTAGATTGTTTACTTGCTGTCAAGTCCCCAGAGGGGCTCAGTAGGTCCAACTGCCTATAGTAGTATCTGGCTCCATAACATATTTTTGTGTTGTCTTCATTCTCCTGGGACACTACTTCCATTCCTCTACATCTATTTCCTGGGATCAATTCCCAAAATAAATTCTCTCCATGAAAGCACTTGTTTACTTCCTGGAGGAAATCTGGCTAGTAAGCACTGCCATTACCCCCATTTTACAGGTGAGGAAATAGATGCTTAGAGAGTTTAGAAAACTTCTCTTTGGTGCATAGCAAAGAATTTTCCCCATCTGATTTCAGATTACCATTGCACTCTCCTCTCTCCAGTTCTGATTGATATTTATACCCCTCTCTTGTCCTACTATCCCAGGAGCCAAGTCTCTGCAAACTCACCCTAAGTCCCAACTTTTCTCTCTGTGCCTAGCTCCACCAGCTTCATCTACCACCCGCAAGATGTAATTTCTGACTTCAGAAAAATCAAACTCATATACTTCTTAAGGTTGCCTGGTAACATGAGTAATGGCCAACATTTATCAAGCTCTGCCTAAGTACTGAGCACTGTCCCAAGCCTTTTATGTGTATCAGCTCGCTTGATTCTCACCACAACCCTATGAAGTGGGCACTATTATTCCACCTTACCAGTGAGGAAACAGAGGCATGTAGAAAGTAAGTAACTTGCCAAATATATACACTAAGAAAAGGAGTCAGTCTTATAAAATAGGCAGTATGACTCTAGAGCCAGCTCTAAGCTATTGCTTCTGGGAGAATGCAGATGAGTGACGCTAGCTGACTGAAGTACAATAGGGAATCGTGTGTATTGTGGCAAATACAGGTGTGGGGAACACCTGCTACTGGGAGCAGGAGTAGGATGGGGAGACAATGGGCTATCCTG
>SJYV01023694.1:0-10256 GCA_006410875.1 Neotragus pygmaeus
AGTCTTTTCCAATGAGTCAACTCTTCGCATGAGGTGGCCAAAGTACAGGAGTTTCAGCTTCAGCATCATCCCTTCCAAAGAAACCCCAGGGCTGATCTCCTTCTATTCAGCAGGCTGTACAGCCAACCAGGATGTTGTCCCAGCCCTATGGAGACACCGCACTCCTGTTCATGGCCGTGCTCCATGTCTTCTCCCTCCTCCCCAAACCCCAGACAACACTCATCTTTCTGTCTGTATGAAAGTTCATACTGTGGACATTTCATATTATACGGCCCCATATACTGGGGCCATACAATATGTGGCCTTTTGTGTCTGTCCAATACAAAATGTGAAGTGCTCACTTCCCGTTAATACCTCAAGGTTCATCCATGCTGGAGCCTGTCCCCATTACCTTATTACTTTTTATGGCTGAATACTATTTCACTGCACAATACCACCTTCCGTTTACCCATTCATCTGTGTCATTGATGGTCATTATAGGTTGTTTCCACCTTTTTAGACAGTATCAATAATGTTGCGATGAAGATTAAGGTAGAGGTTTTTCTGTGCACACGTTTCCATTTATCTTGGTTATGTTCTTAGGTGTTGGGGTTGCTGGGTCACGTGGTAATTCTATGTTTAACCTTTTGAGGAGCTGCCAGACTGTTCTCCAAAGCAGCTGCACCATCAAACGTTCCCACCAGCAGCACATGAGAGTTCCGGTTTTTCCATGTCCTCATCAACTTGTCACTAGTCGCCTTTTGGATGACAGCCTTCCTCGCGGGTGTGAAGTGATGTCCTTTGATTTTGATTTGCATGTCTCTGGGGGCTGAGTATTATTTTTATAAGCGTTTTTATTGAAATAGAGCATACATCATACGGCCCTTTAAGTGGCTCGCTGTAGCGATGGATTCTTTACAGGAAATGATCTGGACGTTTCGAGAGACTGTGCCGAGCGTCTTGGCCCCAGCGCTGTCGGGTGGGAGGCAGTGGGGACCTTGGAGACAGAGGGAAGAGGCTGGGATGATTCTGGTTGTGATCCTGGCTCATTTCTACTCCTGGTCTTGGCCACTGTTTAGCTAGGGGATGCAGCTGTAGACAGGTGTGTGAGTTTACCTAGGGGATGCAGCTGTAGACAGGTGTGTGAATTTACCTAGGGGATGCAGCTGTAGACAGGTGTGTGAGCTTACCTAGGGGATGCAGCTGTAGACAGGTGTGTGAGTTTACCTAGGGGATGCAGCTGTAGACAGGTGTGTGAGTTTACCTAGGGGATGCAGCTGTAGACAGGTGTGTGAGCTTACCTAGGGGATGCAGCTGTAGACAGGTGTGTGAGTTTACCTAGGGGATGCAGCTGTAGACAGGTGTGTGAGCTTACCTCGGTGGTGCAGGCACAGACAGATGTGTGACTCGTGGATGGTGAGAAGCAGGTCTGTGAGGGAGAGATGAATGCCAGGTTGGAGTCGCACTGCAGATCCGTGATCCCTCCTCAGCCTCCTTCTGGCTGGTTCACAAACGTGTTAATCCCACTCTCTGGTCCATTTAGGCTGGCCTGATAGGAAGGTGCCAGTGGGTAAAGTTATCCAGATGGGATGAAATGCTGGCTGGGGCTGAAGGGACGCTTGGGTTATTGGTCCAGGTGCTTTCTAACCCTGGAGCTTTGGCAGTGGGAGATGCCCTGTTCCCGGTGCGGGCCAGGGCGACAGTGGGTGCAGGGGGAGGTGCGGGGGAGGGCCTCACCTCTCCCCTTGTCTGTCTGCCCCTCTGTCTGCAGGAAGCCGGGAGACAGCCTTCACCTATGCCGTGAGCGCGGCCGGGGTGGTGAATGCCATCAGCCGCGCCTGCCGTGAGGGCGAGCTGTCCACCTGCGGCTGCAGCCGGGCCGCACGGCCCAAGGACCTGCCCCGGGACTGGCTGTGGGGCGGCTGCGGCGACAACGTGGACTACGGCTACCGCTTCGCCAAGGAGTTCGTGGACGCCCGCGAGCGGGAGAAGAACTTCGCCAAGGGTTCGGAGGAGCAGGGCCGCGTGCTCATGAACCTGCAGAACAACGAGGCAGGCCGGAGGGTAAGCGATCCCTCCCCACGTGTACCTGGAGGGTGGGCTCTGCCTCCTGTGCACCTAGGCGGCTTGCTGGCCACCAGGACATAGGCAGTGACCATGTAATCCCCCTCCCCACACACACCCAAACTGTAGACCCCCCCACCCNATGTCCAACTCTTTGCGACCCCATGGACTGCAGCATGCCAGGCCTCCCTGTCCATCACCAACTCCCAGAGTTCACTCAAACTCACATCCATCGAGTCAGTGATGCCATCCAGCCATCTCATCCTCTGTCGTCCCCTTCTCCTCCTGCCCCCAATCCCTCCCAGCATCAGAGTCTTTTCCAATGAGGGAAAATGAGGCATGAGGTGGCCAAAGTATTGGATTTTCAGCTTTAGCATCATTCCTTCCAAAGAACACCCAGGACTGATCTCTTTTAGGATGGACTGGTTGGATCTGTTGCAGTCCAAGTAGGACTTACTGAAATATTTATATGCCAATGTGCTTTGAATTGTTTCAAAGGAAGTGCAATCATCAGTATTTTCATACTTTTCAAAATATTAGAACAATTTTTGCAAGTGTGTGTCATCTAGAGCTGGGGTTCCATAGGATATGAAGTTTCCATTTGGTTACACTGTTGGGACAGTGAATGCAGCCACAAAATTAAAAGACGCTTGCATCTTGGAAGAAAAGATATGGTAAACCTCAGTTCAGTTTAGTTCAGATGCTCAGTCATGTCCAACTCTTTGCGACCCCATGGACTGCAGCATGCCAGGCCTCCCTGTCCATCACCAACTCCCAGAACTTACTCATGTCCATTGAGTAGGTGATGTCATCCAACCACCTCATCTTCTGTCATCCCCTTATCCTCTCAACTTCAATCTTTCCCAGTATCATGATCTTTTGAAATAAGTCAGCTCTTCGCATCAGGTGGCCAAAGTATTGGAGTTTCAGCTTCAATATCAGTTCTTCCAATGAACAGTCAGGACTGATTTCCTTCAGGATGGATTGGTTGGATCTCCTTGCAGTCCAAGGGACTCTCAAGAGTCTTCTCCAATACCACAGTTGAAAAGCATAAATTCTTCTGTGCTCAGCTTTCTTTATAGTCTAACTCTCATATCCATATATGACTACTGGTAGGATGGCTATTACAAAAAGGAAAAAAAAAAGAAAGTGAGATCATGGGTTAGGTAGATCAAAGGTAGACAAGATCTACCCTTATCTGCCCCATTCAGGATTCTTCTAACTGGCAATTTTGTCTGGAGTGCCCTGTTGATCTGGCAAAATATCACATCTGTATCTCAATTTGATAAGAGGTAGGTAGGTCTGATAACCATTGCCTAATCTTCTTTCTATCTATTTTAATAGATTTTTTGGGGGGTTCCAAAATCACTGCAGCTGGTGATGGCAGCCATGAAATTAAAAAACGCTTACTCCTTGGAAGAAAAGTTATGACCAACATAGACAGTATATTAATAAGCAGAGACATTACTTTACCAACAAAGATCTGTCTAGTCAAGGCTATGGTTTTTCCAGTAGTCATGTATGGATGTGAGAGTTGGACCATAAAGAAGGCTGAGCACCACAAAATTGATGCTTTTAAATTGTGGTACCGGAGAAAACTCTTGAGAGTCCCTTGGACTGCAAGGAGATAAAACAAGTCAATCCTAAAGGAAATTAACCCTGAAAATTCATTGGAAGGACTGATGCTGAAACTGAAGCTCTAATACTTTGGCCACCTGATGCAAAGAGTCAACTCATTGGAAAAGATCCTGATGCTGGGAAAGATTGAAGGCAAAAGGAGAAAGAGGCAGTGGAAGATGAAATGGTTGGATGGCATTACCAACTCAATGAACATGAGTTTGAGCAAACTCGAGGAGAAAGTGGAGGACAGGGAATCCTCACATGCTGTATTTCATGGAGCTGCAAAGAGGCCGACAAGACTTGGTGACTGAACAACATCAATGACAATACTGAGTAATCCTTGTACTCTTTTTGGTAACCCACCTTTTTTCATTTGTTCTTCACTTTCATTCTCTCTGAGGGCAGATAATGGACCAAGTCATTTTTGCCCACCCTTCTTACCATTCCACTTGATCAAGTTAGCTTCCTCCTAACAGAGAAAAACTGAACAGTTTCCAAAACACCAGAAAGCATGAGTCAACCTACCAGTAGCACACGTGACCTCTAGAGGCAAAGACATGTTTAAAATAGACCCTTGTAAGTATCATCCAACACTTCATTGTGAGGCAATGATTCTTTCTCTTCAGGTATTTCTTGTAGCAATACGTGTCCACAGGGGATTTAGTGTTGTTTAAAAGGACAGGGTGAGTAATGAAAAAAAGTAATTCTGTATAAATCAACTGAAGGGCGAATTAGGGTGATGGGTTAGCACAACAAGAGGCCAGCAAATTGTAAATCCTCTGAGTTGTCTTTTGCTCCAAGAGCTTTTGTTGAGAATTTCTCTGAAAAAGTTAGTGCGGGTTATCACTGTTATCTGTAGATGTCTGAAGTATACTTTATCACCAGAGGAGACAACTTTTAAAGCTTGGAATGAAATTTAGTTGGCTGCCTTTTATCTCAGGGTTTGGTGAAGCCATATTTCAGCTTTGCAGTGGAAACAGTGCAGGTGTAATACAACGCCACTTAGATTGAATGTGATGTTCTTTTTGGTATTGCACACACATGTACACACATTCATGCATAAACACATACTCATACCAAGATTTAACAGTGTGACACAATGAATTTCAATTTTTTACTGACATTAACGTTCTGAGTGTGAACAATAGATAATAGTGTGTGTTAGTTGCTCAGTCCTGTGTGATTCTTTGCGATCCCTTGGAATGTAGCCCATTAGGCTCCTCTGTCCATGGAGTTCTCTAGGCAAGAATACTGGAGTGGGGTACCATTCCCTTCTCCAGGGAATCTTCCCAACACAGGGATCAAACCTAGGTCTCCTGCATTACAGACAGATTCTTCACCATTTGAGCCTCCAGGGAAGCCCCAGTAGATAATAGCAGCAGGTATCAAATACAATAACATTATCAAATTTTCTTCTTCTATATATTCTCCCTTGGAAATCTCATGCAATTGTTGCAAAATCCCTTATTTTGTCATTGCAATGATTAGAATCAGATAATTTTTTTTCAATTCTGAGCCTTCTCCAGATCTCTTGGAATGCATTTCTATTTTCCTGCTCGACAGTTCCACATAGATAACCCATCAGTAACTCAAACTCAACAAGCCTCAAATGAGAGTCATTAATCTCTTTCCAAAATACTCCTATTTTCACGATTACCATTTACAAAAAAAAATCCATATTTTCTTCATTCCTCCTCCCATTCAGCAAATCAAGTGTAGAGCCTTTTTATTATTTTGCTTCTCACATTTCTTGGATTGTGAAATGTTACCTTCATAATCACATAAAAACACCATGAACAAACAAACCGATTTGACATAAGAAAACAAAAGCTCTTATTTTGATTTAGGCATATCACTTAATGTGTATTTTTAGAGTACTGCAATAAAGTAGATGATTGCAAACTGACTGCATGACCTTGGGAAAGTCATGCAAATTTTTGTGTTTTGTTTTCATGAAGAAAAGGATTTGTAGCCTCATAAGTTTCTTGGGAGGATTGAAACGGGTGATGTTTCTGGCTTGCTTTGCAAAACATAAAACAATAAAAATGCAAGCAACTCAGCCGTTTCTGTTCTATAACCTCACTAATACATTTAGGTCTTCATGATTCCTTTCCTTCTAAAGTAGTATTAAATTTTTAAGTTTTTTTTTTTTTTTTCCCAATCCAGGCTGTATTGGCTTTTGAGCTACCAAAATTAAGACTTAATTTCATGTATTTGCTCACTGACTCAGCCATTGACTCAACCAATATTTAATGAAAAACTACAGGGGGGGCTTAGGGTTTCTCAGGTGGCACTCGTGGTAAAGAACCACCTGCCAATGCAGGAGATGCAGGAGACATAGGTTCAATCCCTGGGTAGGGAGGATCCCCTGGAAGAAGGCAAGGTCACCCACTCCAGGATTCTTGCCTGGAGAACCCCATGGACAGAGAAGCCTGGGAGGTACAGTCCATGGGGTCACAAACAGCTGGACATGATTAAAGCGACTAAACGTGTACACACACACAAGGGACTCAGGACTCTGCCATAGGCTTGAAATATAGGCATAATCTGAGCCTTATTATGTGAAAAATTAGTGTTTGTGTTTGCTTTAGAGAATTAACATGAGTTAATGGGTAAGATATCTTCCAGCCCATCATGTAACCTGTGCTTGCTGTTGTCTGCTGTCCTTTTATTACTGTTAACATCTAAAGTCCACATTCCCTGGCTCCCTGCCCAGTTTTCTCTAGATACAAAACACTGTATTCCTTACACAAACATTTATTTTCCTGCCTAAACAGCTAAATTTCTATGATACATGCTCATATGTAAGAATATACATTGTACCCCCAAGGATTTCAATATCGAATGAAAAAACATTTAATGAATAAAGCTTCCTCAATATCATATTGATGTGAAAATAAATCCCTTTAAAGCTATTTAAAACACCTTAAGGCAGTAGGCTATCTGGTTACAAAGAGGCACCTGGCATTCATATCAACACCCATAAAATAGAATAAGTTCTTCCACATATTTTCTTTCCCTGGCACTTAAATTTTTCCAACTACTCATTTACATTTCTTTTGAATCCTCAAGCAGTTTTCAAAAATAGCTCTTTTATAGAAAGTAAATTAATCAACAGACATGCAATTCTCACTGTGAGCACCATCACAAGGAAGCCCCTGCCTTCATGAGCTCATAAGACAGTAACCTCAGTTTCTCTCTGTTTCTCTGTCTCCCCCTTTGTGTCTCCTTCTTTCTCACACACTCACACATTCACATCCACACCCTCCTATTCATGTTCTCTTGTCTCTCTATGTGGGCTTCGCTGGTGACTCAAATGGTGAAGAATCTGCCTGCAATGTGACAGTCTTGGGTTTGATCACTGGGTGGGGAAGATCCCCTGGAAAATGAAATGGCAATCCACTCCAGTATTCTTGCCTGTAGAATTCAAAGGACAGAGGAGCCTGGCAGTCTAAAATTGGCTAAGTAAGCCTTTTCTTGATGAATGACTTTGCAACCACATCTCAAAGTTAGAAGAGAATTCAGTTCAACATTTCTTGCCTTCCTCACATTTTATTAACTCAAACCCACTTCTGAGGTTCCCCATAGTTTTGTTTTTTTTTTTTTTCATAGAAATATGTGCCAGAAAAACAATAATATTAGTCAAAATTTATAACAATCTGCCCCATAGACCACAGCATATACCTGATCCATCAATTTCAAACATATGAAATTGCTGATAGTCAGCTGGTTTTAACATAGAAATACAGCAATTTCTATGACTTAACCTAAAAAGACACATGCCAAAACTTTGTAAATGTTTGTTCCTGTTTTCCCACTACTGGACTGATTGATCCTCTGGATAGGTATTTAGTCTTATTCTCTTCTGTATGCAAAGCTCCAGGCACAGTACTTGGTAGAGAATAGATACTCACAAATGCTTGAGGGTAGGAAATACTCTTAGAGAGTATTCATATACATGATGGTCTTCCCAGGTGGCTTAGTGGGTAAAAAAAATCAGCCTGCAGTTCAGGAGATGCAGTAGATGCCAGTTCAACCCCTGGGTCAGGATGATCCCCTGGAGAAGGGAATGGCAACCCACACCAGTATTCTTGCTAGAGAATCCCATGGACAGAGGATCCTTGTGGGCTACAGTCCATAGGGTGGAAAAGAGTCGGACACAGCTGAAGTGACTGAGCAGACACCCAAGTACATGAAACAGGATGGTTGACAGAATACTCTTTTGTATAGATGAGGCAAGAACTATCGGAAAGGATAACTGAGTTGTTAATGGGCCTTATCTTCGGTCAATGGACCACCTTTAGAATCCAGGCTCTACTCATTGCTGGTTCCAAGATTTAAGCGATTTTGTTTTTATGTGTGTGCTCGTGCTGAGTTGTGTCTGATTCTTTGTGACCCCACGGACTGTAGCTCACCAGGCCCCTCTGTCTGTATGATTTCCCAGGCAAGAATACTAAAGTGGGTTTCCAATTCCTCCTCCAGGGAATTTTCCCAACCCTGGAATCAAACCAGCATCTCTGCCATCTTCTGCATTGGCAGACAAATTCTTTGCCAGTAAGCCACCTGGGAAACTCCATGTCAGACATTTTATATATATATATATACATATATTTATTATTTGATCCTTAGAACATATTTAGAAGTTGGTACTATTTTCACCATTTAATGAATAAACTGAGATTTGGAAAGAAACGAATTTCCACGATCACCAGCTGGTGTGTAACAATCTTAAAATCTTAGCATCCTAAATGCAAGTACAATGCATGCGGGCATGCTAAGTTGCTTCAGTTATGTTCACCTCTTTGTGACCGTATGGACTGTAGCCTGCCAGCCTCCTTTGTCAAAGGGATTCTCTAGGCAAGAATACTGGAGTAGCCTGCCATAACTCCATGGCAAATATAATAACTAAAATGAATAAATTTGGGAGAAAATTGAAACCATCCATGATCTTCATCTAAAATATGTGCACTCTGAAAGCCAGCGGAGGGACTTTCTTGGTGATCCACTGGTAAAGACACCGTATTTCCACTTCACGGGATATGGGTTTGATCTCTGAGCAGGGAGCGAAGATCCCACATGCCATACAGCACAACCAAAATAAATAAATAACCAACTTTAAAAGGCACCTGCATTATATAAAATACACCACAGATGTGTGTTCAAAGCATGGCCCCACTATCTCAGACAGACACCCTTGTTTATATATACAATAGAATTGGTAATAGCTCTGCTATTTGGGATTTAAATGGAATATCACACTTCAGAAACTTTGCATATCATGTGCGTGCAAGAAAGATTTGTCACGATACTCATTGTTTCAATATGCCGACTGCCAGCAGGCATATTGGGCTTCCCTGGTGGCTCAGAGGTTAAAGCGTCTGCCTGCAATGCAGGAGACCTGGGTTCGATCCCTGGGTCTGGAAGATCCCCTGGAGAAAGAAATGGCAACGCACTCCAGTNTCATTGTTTCAATATGCCGACTGCCAGCAGGCATATTGGGCTTCCCTGGTGGCTCAGAGGTTAAAGCGTCTGCCTGCAATGCAGGAGACCTGGGTTCGATCCCTGGGTCTGGAAGATCCCCTGGAGAAAGAAATGGCAATGCACTCTAGTATTCTTGCCTGGAGAATCCCATGGATGGAGGAGCCTAGGTGGGGTACAGTCCATGAGATGGCAAAGAGTTGGACACGACTGAGCAAGTGACTTAGCAGGCATATTAGTAAAGCATCCTTAGTTGGGAGACTGTTTACTATAGTTGTGTTCTTATGGGCAGTAAACAACTTTGAATGGCACTGGGGATGAAGAGAAGATGCTGTGTTTAAATAGTGACATTGACCCAGTTTTACCTGTTACAAAACAAGAAGTAGAGTAACTGACAGAGTTTGAGCTGAACTGTCTGCTTTGGAAGTACCCACCTTCAGTGTCACTGCTAAAGGTTTAAGGAGAGCACAGCCAGAAATGCAGACTATTGAAGGCAATGGACACATTTGCCTCAGTCCTTTCTTAGGTCATATGGGCGTGCATACGAGCTTCTGTGATAGCTCAACTGGTAAAGAATCATCCTGCAATGCAGGCGCCCCTCATTCAGTTCCTGGGTGGGGAAGATCCACTGCAGGAGGGATAGGCTACCCACTCCTGTGTTCTTGGGCTTCTCTTGTGCTTCAGCTGGTAAAGAATCTGCCTGCAATGCGGGAAACCTGGGTTCGATCCCTGGGTGGGGAATATCCCCCAGAGAAGGGAAAGGAAGGCTACCCACTCCAGTATTCTGGCCTGGAGAATTTCATGGACTGTATAGCCCATGGGGTTGCAAAGAGCGACTTTCACTTTCACCTACTTTCTCTTTCATGGATGTACACGCTCAGTCACTCATTCATGGACTGTATCACCCATGGGGTTGCAAAGAGCGACTTTCACTTTCACCTACTTTCTCTTTCATGGATGTGCATGCTCAGTCACTTAGTTGTGTCTAAGTCTTTGTGAACCCATCGGCTATAGCCCTCCAGGCTACTATGTCCATGGGATTTCCCAGGCAAGAATACTGGAGTGGGTGGCCATTTCCTTCTCCAAGGGATTTTTATTGACCCAGGAATTGAACC
>SJYV01023701.1:0-21730 GCA_006410875.1 Neotragus pygmaeus
TTAAGCCAACTTTTTCACTCTCCTCTTTCACTTTCATCAAGAGGCTTTTTAGCTCCTCTTCACTTTCCAAGATTATGAAGGCCCAAATTTAGGACCACTCCTGATTTTCTCCATCCACTTAAATGTAGTTATGTCATTTGTCTGTAACACAGATTCACTTGTCACCATCTGCATCCCAATCTGGATTTTCCCACCATCATGGTATCTGTCAATCTGTCTTACTTCGTGTTCAATAAAGTTTGCTCTCTGTGGTATACAGTTCTATGGGTACGACAGAGTGTCCTGTGGCCAGCACCACAGAGCCAGACACAACTGTCCCATCTCCCTAATGTTAGTTTACAGGCTCTTTGTCTGCAGCTCCTTCCCTCTCCTCCACTTCCTGGCAGCCACCTACCCGCTCCCACCCTGGTAGTTTTGCCTTTTCTAGAATGTCATATGAACGGAATTGCGCAGTATGAGGCTTTTGGGTCTGGCTGCTTCCACTGAACAAAATGCACTGAAAACTGACTTGTGAGCTGCGTGCTGTGCTTGCTCCCTCTCACTGCTGAACAGTATTCCACTGCATGGCTCTACTCTAGCGTCTCCATCTACCAGATGTTTTCCATTCACCTGCTGAAAGCACTCTTGGTTGTTTCCAGATTTTGAAGATATGAACAGAGCTGTTATGGGCATTCACATATAGACTTTTGTTGCTCATGAGAGCAGCATTTTTTAGATGAAGGCTCCAGGGTGAGTGGAACCCTCAGGAGTTCTGAGACATGACAGAACTGGAAAGATATATGGCTTTTAGTTCATTAAATGATTCATCATTAAAACAATAAATGCAACGGATCCATAGAAACTGGGTGAGCTATTCGCTATTTCACTACATGACATGTAAATTTAAAAATGTTTATAAACTTTTTTCTTTTCTTTTCCTTTTTTGGCCATGCCACATGGCTTGTGAGAATTTAGTTCCCCTATCAGGGATTGAACCTGGGCCCACAGCAGTGAAAGCACCTAGTCCCAACAACTGAAACTCTAGCGAATTCCTGCAAAAAAGGTTTTTTCATTAGCTCTCACATAACATTAAGAGTTAGTACTCGTAATTTATATCTTTATTCTCTTAAAAGATGTTTGAGTGAGATTATCAACTATTTCAGCTTGCTATGTTTAAATGATCTTAAATTTTGAATGTTTCAATTTTTTATTTACATTATTACCATGCAATTTATATATGAGAATCTATTATTTTTATTGGGTGCTTTACACATGTTAAAACCATCTTTTGCTGCTGCTGCTGCTGCTGCTGCTAAGTCGCTTCAATTGTGTCCGACTCTGTGCGACCCCACAGACGGCAGCCCATTGGGCTCCGTCATCCATGGGATTCTCCAGGCAAGAACACTGGAGTGGGTTGCCATTTCCTTCTCCAATGCATGAAGTGAAAAGTGAAAGTGAAGTCGCTCAGTCGTGTCTGACTCAGCGACCCCATGGACTGCAGCCTACCAGGCTCCTGCATCCATGGGAGTTTCCAAGCAAGAGTACTGGAGTGGGATGCCATTGCCTTCTCCGAAAACCATCTTTTAAATAATCTTTATTAGAATTTAACAGATTATTTTTAGACTATGGCTCAATAAAATCTATTTGCTGATGAGGCTCAATTGTTTTTCTCAACATTGTCATTATTTGCAACTTCAGATTCAGCATTTAAACTTGATTATGATTTTGCATGTTTCCACTTCATTAGTCTTTTTTCTTCTAATAATGAAAAATGCTTCTATAAAGGGAAATTTATGTTGGTTCTATTGAAGTGATAAATAAAATTGTTAAAATATTTGAAAAATGTCACTTTGAATTATTTTTCCGTAACTTAAGATTTTCAATAACTTAACTGATTTTGCTAAGGCTAAAATCTCCCATACTTTGCTTTACAATGAATCGTGGATTAGGTAAATATAAAATTAAATGTACAGGGTTAACACCCTTCCACTGAGGTGATGAAATTCTAGGGAACCAGAGATGGGATAATCTCACTGTGGGCGCAGGCATCTTTCTTATACAGTGTCTGTCTGTCGCACTATTCTTCATAACTGGCCACAGTATTTGTTGCAAAATAAAAATGTCTCTTTAAGGTTCCATGTGATTCATTCTTACATTTTCTATTCTACTTAATTTTCACAAAAATTCTGGTTGTGACTCCCCACTAATGGGCTGCAACCACCAGGCCACTACTCAGCAATCTACTCACTAACCTGGGCAGGGACACCTGCTGAGTCCTGCTGAGAAACAGGCTCCTTGCTCAGACCCAGACCATAAGTAAGAATCAATTTCAAAAAGTTTAAAGAAATAAATGTGAACAGCAAAATTTTAATTGTTTTAGGAAAAAATAAAGAAGGAAAATATCCTTATTACTTCTGGACAGGGAAAGATCTATTAGAAATTCCACAGAAAATAATAATATACTGAGGGAAATATCGATGATTTCAGTCATATTAAAATTCAAAACTTCAGTTCAGCAAAGGGCACCACAAAATAGAAAAGTCACAGACTAGAAGGAGATATTTTGATGCATATTACCAATAAAGGATTTTTATCCATAATAATAGCCATAAAACTTTCTATAATCAAAAAGTAAAAGACAAATAACCCAGATGCAAAATACATGAAAAGGTAACTTATACACACGAGCATGCAAGTAAGTCACAACTTACAAAAAAATATTAGTAACCGTGAAATATTAAAATTATAATGAAGCACAATTTTATACTTTTAAAGTTAGATGTTTAAAATTTGGAAATTCCAAATGCAGCAGTGGGAACTCAAGCATTGTTGATGGTTGGTCCACTGGCAAAACTCATTTGGAGAATAATGTTGCAATGTTAAGAACATAAAGGAGTTTACATCTCTAGATGCAGCAATTATAGATGTAAGGATGCATATATAAAGCCCAGAAATATCTTTATACTTTATAAAGATACAGGGACATTGTTTCCAACTGCAAGAGAAATCAGACAAAAAATTAAATTACGAGAATGGATGACTAAATGGCAGTATATCCATTCAGTGGAAGACTGTGTGTCAGAGAAAGGGATTACCTAGAGAAGCCAGCATGTGTGAGTCTCACAAACACAATGAGGAACAAAAATGTTAAGCTGTATGACTGTACATCTGATATCACTTATATTGTCTCCCCACATATGGAACACAATTTCATATCTTAGTTAAGAATAACATGTATGTTTTAAGGGTGCAGGAATATATGAAACATCAAATCCAGAATAATGTGATCCCTGAGGAAGGCACATCTTCTTGGAGAGAAGTACATAGGGGCTTCTGGGTATTAGTAATGGTTTGTTTCTAAAGCTGGGAAGTAGATACACAGGTTATATCATATTTCTATTTTACATTTTTATATAGGAAATATTCAAAATTAAAATTTAAAAATAAAAACAGGTGATGGCTGGATTGTGAGTTAAAATTAGAAGGAAAAAAAACACAAAATGGTGACATATTCAAAGACAGAAATACCAAGATTTTTTAGACTATATGCATAAAATTATGTTTGTGGAATGATTAGTAATAAAGTTATTGCTTTTAGTGTTAATAGAATACAAAATAACTATAAGATACAAAAGTTGATAGAAAATAATTTATAATCCTTTGAAGCCCATGTATTTTACAACACTATACATTTTCATATCAAATGATATGAAGACACTCCTTATTTTTAGATGGCTGTGGTATATTTGATAGTCTACCCTTTAAGAAGGTCAAGGGAAAACCAGAGAAAGCTGGGAACACGTGTGACTGCACTGGGGGTTTTGGTCCTCTCTCCAGCCACAAGGACAAAGTGTAAGGGCCTCTGGGATACTCTCCAGAGGATGTGCTCCTCATCCATGCATTAGAGCGTCCAGTGATTAAAGATAAATATGTGACAGTGATGAGACCATTAGGAGATAAAACTTACAAATTAATTGGCTTGACTGGGGCCAAGAAAGATCTTGTTTGAAATCTGTCCCAGAGTCCACCAACCATCTAAAATCATCAAAATGAATGACAAGTATTTAACAAAGTGACTATAATTTCTAGTACTTAAATTTCAGTGACTGCGATTGCTGGTATGTGAGTTTCAAGTGCCGTAATTTCTAGTACAGTCCCTCCTATCACAGGCACAGCCCCAGGGCACCTAGTGGAGGCACTCCGGGGCCACCGTTACCTACCAGAGGGCTGCTCCGGAACCGCTCCTGCTCTCTGCTCAGCCCTCAGGCCCTCAGTGTCAACTGCGGAGCTGGACTCTGCCTCGTTAGCCACCTCCTCCGGACTGAAGCCCTTGTGGAGGGTCTGACTTGGTTCTCGTCTCAAGACGGCGTTTTCTCGGCTTCTCAGCCTTAGGACAGTCTCTCCCACCCTGAGCCTGACCTCTGAATCTCATCCTGCCATGAAGGACTCTGGACTCAAGTATAGTTCAGCACCAAAGAATATGTAATAAAAGACCAGATGTCACAAGGTACAAAATATTTTAAAGGAGTTGAGAGAGCCTTAAAGATATTAATAGCTAGGAATCCAGACATATTTTTGGCCCTTTAATTGGTTTTAATTTCAGTGTGCAAAGCACATGCTGAAATTTTATACTAATGCTTTATTTTCTCATTATCATTTTTTTTCCACTGTAAATGCTGAAGTTTTTCAAGTCAATCTAGACTTCTTAACCTGTAGCTCATGAATGCCTTAGGAGTCCATGTTTAGAACTGTATTTCAACATATAGCTGATCTCTTTTATAGTCTCATTTTACGTATTAATCACTTCATTCTGAAAGGTGGTTCCAGGGCTCAGATTTCCCCCAAAAGATGAGGGAATCGAGGGAAGCAGAAGGTGCTGTGCAGGCACAGAGCAGGGGCATCCCATGCAACTGTGAGGCCTAAAGACAGACCGGAGTGGTTCTCGAGATACAGCCCAGAGAAGACAATGGTGAAGGCAGTGGACCACTATCTGCAAAAGACAAGGCTGGAGGAAGCAGCAGGAGGACTTGGAGAGTTGAGAGAAGCTCAGCACAGAATGTGATGTGCATTTTGGAGGGTGACACGTCAGTGGTGGAGTAGAAGCTAGAGAAAGAGGTGGAGAGAGATGAGGATAAGACAGAGGTCATGGGCAAATAACAGAGACCTGGGTATGTGCCATGAAAGGAGATGAGTTTTACCTTCTAGAAAGTGACGGGTTTTAATCAGTGTGGTAACAGGGAGTGATTCATCCTTTAAGGAAAGCACCCTTGATTTTATGTGGATATAATAATACCTGTGATTGAGTTTTTTATTTTTTCCCCCATGATGAGTTCTTGATGTCAGAAATGAAAACAATAAACATCTCTACTGATAATTGGGGATGTCTGTCACAAAAGTTTTATGATTCATGGATTTTCCCATTCTGCCTCAAAAAGTACAGAGCTAAGTTCTAGATCTAAGGACTGTTCTCAGCATAGGTTCCCTGGAGGACTCAAAATCATATCTGTCTTCATTACTTATTCCTTCTTTTGCCATTTTTAAAGCAACAAAGGACACAGACATAGAGAATGGACTTTTGGCCTCAGAGGGAGTAGGAGAGGGCGGGATGATCTGGGAGAATGGCATTGAAGCATATATACTATTATATAAGAAACGAATCACCAGTCTATGTTTGATACAGGATGCAGGAGGCTTGGGGCTGATGTACGGGGATGATCCAGAGAGACGTTGTGGGGTGGGAGGTGGGAGGGGGATTCGGGATTGGGAGCTTGTGTACACCTGTGGTGGATTCATGTCGATGTATGGCAAAACCAATAGAGTATTGTAAAGTCAAATTAAAAAATAAATTAATTTAAAAATAAAAAAAATAAAAAATAAAATAAAATTAAAAAAAAATAAAGTAAACACAGTATTTGAAAATAACTTTTGAGAAAATGGTGGTCTTTAAATGAAATTTGAAAAGTTTCAATATAGGTATGAATGCATTTGAGGTTATTGATGACTTATGATTATGGAAGTTTCAATTCCATAAATGTCTATATTTGCTTTGCTCTTTTCACAACAATAAAATAAATATTATTGTGGTTTAAAGTTTGGTTCAGTAATAAATGCATTATTTCAAAAAAAAATGTAACTATAAAGTAAAAGGGATCGTGCACACATGATTAAAATCCCTGATCACTGACCTGTGTTATTGTTGGCAATCCTTCATATCTTTTCAGTGTAAAACAATGTGAAACAGGGTCAGCAGCTTTTTCCACTGTTGTTTCTTCTGGATCAAGTTTTGGTGGTAGCATCTTGTCCCAAGGAACCATTTCATAAGCTCTATAAAATTGTTAAATAATGACATTTTATGAAAAGTACATATCCAACTAGCATGGTTCCTAACAATATCGCATTCTGTAGCGGGAAGATATCCTCAAAGCTCCTGCCCCTCACGTACACACTGTACACAACCACTTCCCTTCTGGTGTGAGCAGAGCAAACGAATGTGAGGGGTACTATTCCTACGACAGTCTCTACGGCAACTTTATACGGCAGAAGGGATTGCACACACGTACTTAAGGTCTCTAATCAGCTGAATCTGAGGGACTCAAAGGGTGGCTTATCCTAGGTGGTTCTAACCTAACTAGGTGGGCCCCCAAAGAGGCAAGGAAACAGCAGACCCTTGTTAGTCATCCTGAAACAAAACCGGAGAGTCCTGCAGCTGCGCTGAGCTGAATCCTGCCAACAATCCGAATGATCCTGGGAGATGAGAACCCAGCTGTCACTGATGTCTTGATTTCAGCCTGAGAAACCCTGAGCATTGAACACAGGATGGACATGCCAGCACTTTCATCTTATGGAAATGTGAGATGATAAACGGGCATGATTTAAAGCTGCTACATTGTGGTAATCTGTTACATGCTTTTTTCTTTCCATTTGTTCTGTGCAGCAGGACAAGAAGAACATTAATACATAAATGAACTATGGCTTAGAGAACTGAGTTTGTTTGCTTGAGGTTACTCAGCCACTGATGGTCAAAGTTGGGACTCCCATCTCGATTACTGGCTTCTGAAGGGTCAGTTATATTCACATGATGTGAAGCAGTGCATCCCCCTCCTCCCTAAAGCCATCTCTGCATCTTCTTCCTCCTCTACCTGTTGCCTCCTCTTGGTCTCTTTTGCGGGCTTCCTTCTCTCCTTTTCCTTGATGTACACATGCCAAGACTCAAGCTCTGCCCTTCTTTTGCTCATTCAATGCTGTGGCTTGACATCCTTGCCTATAAATCATGACAACCAGATGTATTCCTCCAGCTCAGCCCTCTCCCGGCAGGCTGCAGACCCACAGACCCACTGCCCACTTGATATATCCACTAGGATTCCTAATGAGCAACTCTGACATTCAGCACGTCTAAAACTGACCTCTCTTATTTCATCCCAAACCTTCTCTACCTGCCTTCACTGTGATAAGCAATGGCTTCAGTCCATGCGGCTGCAGAGCCTACAACCTTGGAATCATTCTCCACGCCTCTTTCTTTCAGACTCGTACTTTCCAGCCTGGAAATTGGTTTTGCTTTCAAAATGTATCCAGAGGCCAACAACTGTTAAAACTTCCTACTGACCTCCTCCTACCTGCTATTACCTCTGACCTAGATGACAGTGGCAGCCTTCTGATTGGTCTGCCAGCTTCTTCTCTCACTCAATCCACTCTGAATCCAACAGCCACCATGACTGTTGATAAACACACCTGATCTGGCCACTTCACTGCCAATGCCCTACTATTTACAGTTTCTTAACGAGCCCCATGAGATCTGGGTCCTGGCACTTCCTGAGTTCTTCCACTACTGCTCCCTTACTCTGCTGCAGACCCTGGCCTTTGTTCTTCCTTGATAGACACCTCAGTCACATGTCTGACACGGGGCTGTTACTCTGTAATCCCTTTGACTGGAAAACAGTCCCTCCAGACATCTGCACAGCCCCTCATCTCCTCCAAGCTTCTGCCCAAATCTCACTGTGCAAAGAGGCCCACTCAGACCTCTCAGTTGTTCCAGAAGCCTATTACCCGACATGGGGTGCTTCTGATCTTTTCATGTTTTACTTTTTCCCTCATTTTTTCTTTGACTTATTACCTTCTAAGATATGACCTGTCTATTTTTTAGGCTTGTGGCTTAGTGTCCGTCTCCCTAACCTCTCAGTTCTTCCAGAAGCCTATTACCCCACACGGGCACTCCTGATCTTATCATGTTTTACTTTTTCTCTCACTTTTCCATTGACTTGTTACCTTTTAAGATATGATCTGTCCACCTATTAGGCTTGTGGTTTAGCCTCATCTCCCTTTAGAGTGAGCACTCACTGGAGAATCTCACAGCCTGGGGCGTAGACACATAACAGATACTTTGTCTGATTCACTCCTTCAAACTTCTCTGCTGTCCTTTTCTATGACGCTGTACCCTTATCTCATCCTCTCTCTCTGACCATTTCCTTTCTGTTCTGGCTTTATTTTTCTATTAAATGTAGGTTTTTTTCCGTTCAACTGTTTATTTTAGCAATCAATGTAAGTAAGTAAAGAATTGTGTTTGAAGTTCTTTGAAGTCCTCGCAGGACCCTGGATATTGTGCACAGGAAGGAGACGTGTTATTAAAGAAAAAATAAATAGAAATATATTTTAAAATCAAATTCTATTGGGAAAAAATGCTTACTTTTGTGTAGAGGACTTGTAAAATGAGTCTTTTGCACTATATTTCTTGTTTGATTGTAAAACTGGTTCTCCATTATCCTAGAAGGGGTGAATAATGTTAGAAAGATAAGATATAAATGAGAATTGCTAATGTTTCCTATTCATCATTCTTTCTTCTCTTGTCTTTCTGCATTTTTCTTCTTTCAAAGCACCTCTTGGATCAACCAGATTTAATGCTTTCCTACTGTCCTCTATTATCTTGAAAATTTACATTCTGTTTACACACACACACACACACACACACACACACACACACACACACACATTCCTACTGATTACATTAAAATTTACAAATATATATTATTCTACTCACCTTTTTAATCTNATGAGATGTGTATAAGAGACAGCACACACACACATTCCTACTGATTACATTAAAATTTACAAATATATATTATTCTACTCACCTTTTTAATCTCTGGTTTTTGGCTTAATCATTTTTTAGTTTAAGATTGTAATTTATATAATTAATTCTAGACCTTTCTTATTTTCTAATACACACACAAAAGACTAATTTTTTCTTCCTAGGACACTTTTAACACCTTTATATAAAATTATCAGTTTTATTTTCAAATTTATGATTTAGGTTAAAACATTTTCTAATTTCTCCTGTGATTTCTTCTTTGACCCATGAATTATTTAGAGTCGTGGTGTTTCATTTTAAAATATTTGATGCTTTCCCAGACATCTTATATTATTTATTTTTAACTCTGTGGTAGTTAGGGGCTTCCCAGATGGTGCTAGTGGTAAAGAACCCACCTACCAGTGCAGAAGATGCAAGATGTGGGTTAGATCCCTGGGTAGGGGATATGACATGAAGGAGGAAATGGTAACAAACTCTGTATTCTGGCCTGGAAAATCTCATGGACAGAGGAGCCTGATGGGCTGTGGTCCATAGCGTCACAAAGAGTCAGACACAACTGAAGTGACAGTATGCGGTAGTTTGAGAACACATATAGTAAACTATAATTACTGACTTGGAATTCTGAACCAAATTTGCAATCCTGGAATAATCCCCACTTAGTCCTAATGTCTTATCCTTTTTACATATCACCAATTGGTCTGCCTAGATGGTGTGAGTGGTAAAGAACCCGCCTGCCAATGCAGGAGCCTGAGGGAATGCACGTTCAGTCCCTGGGTTGGAAAGATCCCCTGCAGAAGGGCATGGCAACCCACTCCAGTATTCTTGCCTGGAGAATCCCAGGGACAGAGGAGTCTGGCGGGCTACAGTCCATGGGGTCACACAGAGGGGGACATGACTGAAGCGACCTAACATGCAAATTCAATTCAGTAAAATTTTGCTAAGAATATTTTTCGTATGCCTGTTCATAGGCATATCAGACTAATTTTTGTTGTAGTATCTTTTTCACATTTTGACGACAGGCTTCTTTTGTTCTCAGATGTATTATTTCGGTCAGATGATATTATTTCTTCTTTAAACATCCTTTTATTCATCAGTAAAACTATCTAACCCTGGAGTTTTTTCTGTGGAAAGTGTTTTAATAATCAGTTAAACTATTTTAATAGACATAGGGCTACTCAGTTCAGCTCAGTTCAGTCTCTCAGTTTTGTCTGACTCTTTCTGACCCCATGGACTGAGGCACGTCAGGCTTCTCTGTCCATCATCAACTCCCAGAGCTTGCTCAAGCTCGTGTCCATCAACTCAGTGATGCCATCCAACCATCCCATCCTCGTCCCCTTCTCCTCCCACCTTCAATCCTTCCCAGCATCCAGTGTTTTCCCAGTGAGTTAGTTCTTCACATCAGGTGGCCAAAATACTGAAGCTTCAGCTTCAACTTCAACATCAGACCTTCCAATGAATACTCAGGACTGATTTCCTTCAGCATTGAGTGGTTTGATCTCCTTGCAGTCCAAGGGACTCTCAAGTGTTTTCTTCAACACCACAGTTCAAAAGCATCCATTCTTCAGTATTCAGCTTTCTTTTTGGTTCAACTCTTACATTCATACAAGACTACCGGAAAAGCCATAGCTTTGACTAGACAGACCTTTGTTGGCAAAGTAATGTCTCTACTTTTTAATATGCTGTCTAGGTTGGTCATAGCTTTTCTTCAAAGGACCAAGTGTCTTTTAATTTCAAGCCTGCAGTCACCATCTGCAGTGATTTTGGAGCCCAAGAAAATACAGTCAGTCACTGTTGCCGCATCTATTTGTTATGAAGTGATGGGACTGGATATCATGATCTTAGGTTTGTGAATGCTGAGTTTTAAGCCAGCTTTTTTATTCTCCTCTTTCACTTTCATCAAGAGGCTCTTCAGCTTCTCTTCACTTTTTGCCATAAGGGTGGTGTCTCTGCATATCTGAGGTTATTTCCCCCAGCAATCCTGATTCCAGCTTGTGCTTCATCCAGCCCAGCATTATGCATAATGTACTCTGCATATAAGTTAAATAAGCAGGATTGTGACAGTATATAGCCTTGACATACTCTTTCTCCAATTAGCAACCAGTCCGTTGTTCCATGTCCAGTTCTATCTGTTGCTTCCTGACCTACATACAGATTTCTCAGGAGGCAGGTAAGGTGGTCTGGTATTCCCATATCTTTAAAAACTTTCCACAGGTTTTTTGTGATCCACACAGTGAATGTCTTTGGCGTAGTAAATAAAACAGAAGTAAATGTTTTTCTGGAACCCTTTTGCTTTTTCTATGATCCAATGGATGTTGGCAATTCGATCTCTGGTTCCTCTGTCACTCAGACTTTATTATGTTAGTTTTGATAAGCTGTGTTTTCAAGGAATTTGCTGACATAAAGTTGTTTACCATATCCTTCATTAAAAGATAAACTATATTGAGATCTTTAATGAACTAAATCTGATTAATGCATATGATTTGATATTACAGCCATATATATATATATATATATTTTTTTTTCATGAAACCACCACAACAGACAAGATTCAGAGTATTTATATTTTGAAAAAGCATTTCTCATGCTTCTTTGTATCCATAGATCCCTATGTTCCCAGTCCAGGTCAACAAGTAATCTTCTTTTTGTCACTCTATGCTGTTCTGCATTTTTAGAGCTTTCAGTTCAGCTCAGTCGCTCAGTCGTGTCCGACTCTTTGTGACCCCATGAATCGCAGCACGCCAAGAATCAGCGAATAGATATTTTGTTTCTGGTTGCTTTCATTCAGTATAATGGTTTTCAGTTTCGTTCCTGTTGTCACATGTGTTACAATAATAGGTCTTACTTGCTGAATATTATTCTGTTGTATGGCTACACTACAACGTGTTCATACTTTCACATCCACATGAACAATTTGTTTCCACTTTTTTTCAATAAGGAATAAAGCTGCTCTGAGTATTTACGCTCAAATCATTGTGTGGACATATATTCAAATTTGTTTTGTGTAAATATCTAAGAGCAGCATGTCTGAACACTTGATAGGTGTGTATCTAACTTCTGAACAAAGTGTTAAAGTTTCTGCAGTATTTGTAACATTTCACTTTCCCACCAGCAGGGTGTAAGGGTTCCAGTCTTCTGGATCCTTTTCAACAGTTGGAATTTTCAGTCTTTTAAATTTTAGCTATTGTGGAGATATACTGTATTTAAGTTGTATTTCACTAATGACTCAGCACATTGAGCATTTTTTAATGTGTCCATTAGCCATTCTTATATTTTTTTGTGAGGTGTCTGTTCAGATCTTTTGACAATTTTTCATTTGGGGTGTTCATCTTGTTCCTGATTGATTTTAAGTGATCTTTATACATCTTAGATTCAAATCCTTTCATATTTATATGATTGTGAATATTTTCCCATTATATGGCTTGCTGATTCATTTTCTTAATAATGCACTTTGAAAATCTAAATATTTCAAAAATTTTATAATCTTAATTTTATATTAAGGCTTATATTATCCATTTAAGATTATTTTTTGTACAGGTTAATGATATATCCAGCTGTCTCTGTAATACATTAAAAGACTTTCCTTTTTTCACTAAAATGCTTGGCACATTTGGTGGCTTTATTTTTGGACTCAGGTTCCATTAATCTGTAGGTCTATCGTTTGCCTATTGGTAAATGACAACCCACTCCAGTACTCTTGTCTGGAAAATCCCATGGACAGAGGAGCCTGGCAGCTACAGTCCATGGAGTCACAAAGAGTCAGACATGACTGTGCGACTTCACTCACACTTGCTCACTGATTATTGTAGCTTTACAGGAAGACTTGAAATCAGGTGGAATAAATCCTCCAACTTGTTCTTTTTATTCAAAAAAGTTTTAGCTATTTGAGGTTTCCACTGTATATTGATTTCCAAAAAGAAACAGCTGGGATGCTGATTGGAATTGCAGCAAGACTAAAAATCAGTTTGGAAAGGTCTAAAGAGAGGTGAGCACCAGGCCTTCCGATCCGGATGAGCGCAAGCTGCTCTATCTGGGTACTTTTAAATTTTCTCAGTACACTTTGTAGTTTTGCCACAGGGTTCCCAAATATTTGTAATTGCTGGTTAAAGTGTTCTTAGTTGACTTTTTAAAGATTTACTGTGTCCTCATTTTCTTCTGGCTTGTATGAATTCTAACAAGAAGCCTGCTGTCATTTTTATATGTGCTTCTTTGTATATTCATTTTTTCCTCTACCTGTTTTAGGATCTTTTCTTTTATCACTGTTTTTCGGCAACGTGATTGATGTGTATGGGTTTATCTATACTCAGCTTGGCATCTGCCGAATTTCTTGGGTCTGCAGATTTATAATTTCCATCCGTTATGAATAATTTTGGCTATTATTTCCCCAAATAATTTTTCCCGCCTTCGTTTCTCCCCTGGGATTCCGACTACACGCATGTTAGGCTGCTTAAAATCGTCCCACAGTTGACTGCAGACATTCTCCCTGTGTTTATTTTGGACAGTTTCTATCCCCATGTCTTTCACTATTCTTTTATTTTGCAGGGTCTGCCTCTGGAGCTGTTCCCCTTTACTTTTAGATGCCGTGTTTCTCTCTCTGAATCCTTTTGAGTCTTGTTTCTGTGGCCAATTTTCCACGTTGTCATGGTTGTGGTCTCCTCCACAGCCTGAATGTGGGAACAAATCTGTAACATATTCCCGTCGTTTCTTCATGTCTGTCACTCCTGGGTCTGGTATGATTGATTTGTTTTTCTCTTGACTATGGTAATATTTTTCTTCTTCTCTGCATAAAAATGAATTTTTTTTATTGTGCATCTGTTTTGCACTTTAGTTTGTTGGTTGCTAGAAGTAGTTTTATACTTAGTATTAGGCTCTGTTTCAGTGCAAAGTTCAATAATTGAAATCAGTTGGGTGCTTTTGAGGGTTCCTTTTAAACTTTGTTTGTTAAAGTCCAGAGGAACCTTTAGAGGATTAACTTGACCTGACTAGAGGTGATATCCTTCTGAAGCATCTACTGATATTCCATGTACTCTGTGTCTTCCTTCTTTGTGGGGACATGAACCATCTTCTGACTGTCAGAGAATGATCATGAAGTTCTTTACAGTAAGTCTTTGCCCAGCTTTGGTAATTTCCTCTTAAGGACACGCAGATCTACACTCAGAGACCTGTGCATTCTTTGCCCCACACCCAGGTCTCCAGAGCCCCTTCTATGTAGCTCCCTCCACCCTGATATCCTACTCTGCATATTTTGCTTGACTTAGTCACCTGCAACTCCAATTTCCTCAGCTGCATAAGCATGCAAAGCTTTGTATGATTTCCCTTCCTTGGGCTGTGGTTTGGAAACTGTCACTGTTTTGTCCATTTTGTGTCCACTTTGCTGCCCATTTTCTAGCTTTCTGAGAAAGTGTATTCATTCAGCAAAGAGAGTTTTACTAGTGTTTAGTGGGGAGAAACTAAGAAAGCTGTTAATGATCCTACAATGCACACAATGTCCTGCACAACAAAGAATTACCCAGCCCTAAATGTCAGTGTGGGGCTTCCATGGTAGTTCAGCAGTAAAGAATCTGCCAACTGATTCAGGAGATATGGGTTCAATCACTGGGTTGGGAATATCCCCTGGAGAAGGAAATGGCAACAGAGGAGCCTGGTGGGCTACACAGTCCATGAGCCAAAATGAGTCAGACACGCCTTAGCCACTAAATACCACCACTGCCACCACCACCGCCAAATGTCAATTGTGCCAAGGCTGAGAAACACTGGTTTGACATATTATACCCAGTCTATCATTTAGCTCTTCTTCAGGGACTCTAATTATACATATATTGTTTCTTCTTTCATTCTGTCTGCCCTCTGATGGAGAAGGAGACGCTTGTGGATGTTTCCTGATGGGACAGACTGACTGAGGGGGAATCTGGGTCTTGTTCTGATGGACAGGGCCATGCTCAGTTAAACTTTAATCCGATTTTCTGTTGATAGGTGGGGCTGCATTCCCTCCCTGTTGTTTGGCCTGAAGCCAAATCATGGCAGGAGTAATAAGGATCCTGACCGCCTTCAAAAGGGCTCATGCCACGCTGCTGTGTTCGGTGCCCCCGACCCCACAGCAGGCCACCCATGCCTCTGCCAGAGCCTCCTGGGCGCTCACAGGCAAGTCTTGCTCACTCTCCTGTGGGGACACTGCTCCTTTCTCCTGGCTCCTGGTGCGCACAAGGTTTTGTTTGTGCCCACCAAGAGTCTGTTTCCCCGGTCCTTTGGAAGTTCTGTAATGAAATCCCACTGGCCTCCAAAGTCAAATTCCCTGGGGATTTTCAGTCCTTTTGCCAAATTCCCAGGTTGGGAAATCTGTTGTGGGTCCTAGAACTTTCTTAGCAGGTTGAAAATTTCATCGGGATACTTGTTCTGCAGCTTGTGGTAGTCTATGGTGGCGCTGATGGTGACCTCCAACAGGGCTTCTGCCACATGCTGCGTGTGCCAGGTCTGCAGCAGCCAGAGCCCCTGTCTCCAGCAGCAGGCCACTGCTGACCGGTGCCTCTGCAGGAGTCACCCAAACACTCAAAGGCAGGTCTGGCTCAGGCTCTGTGGGGTCTCTGGGTCCTAGGGCTCACAGGTTTTTGTATGAGCTCTCTTGGCATCTCTGCAGGGAATGGGGTTTGATTCTAAACATGATCTCACCCCTCCTACTGTCTTGCTGAGGCTTCTCCTTTGCCATTGGATGTGGGGTATCTTTTTTTGGTGGGATCCAACATTCTCCCATCAATGGCTGTTCAGCAGAGAGCTGCAATTTTGGAGATCTCACAGGAGAAGATGAGTGTACGACCTTCTACTCCACTGAATCCCTTAGAAGAAATGGAATAGCCCTCATAGTCAACAAAAAAGTATGAAATGCAGTACTTGGCTGCAATCTCAAAAATGACAGAATGATTTCTGTTCATTTTCAAAGCAAGCCATTCAATATTACATAATCCAAATCTATACCCGAACCACTAAAAGTCGAAGAAGCTGAAATTGAACAGTTCTATGGTGATCTAAAGAGCTTCTAGAACTAACACCAAGAAAAAGATGTCCTTTTCATCACAGGGGTCTGGAATGCAAAAGTAGGAAGTCAAGAAATACCTGGAGTAACAGGCAAGTCTGGCCTTGGAGTATAAAATGAAGCAGGGCAAAGGCTAACAGAGCTTTGCCAAGAAAATGGACTGGTCATAGCAAAACCCTCTTCCCACAACACAAGAGACGATTCCACACGTGGACATTACCAAATGGTCAATACTGAAATCAGACTGATTACATTCTTTACAGGCAAAGATGGAGAAGCTCTATACAGTCAGCAAAAACAAGACCAGGAGCTGACTGCACACAGATTATGAACTCTTTATTGCAAAATTCAGACTTAAATTGAAGAAAGTAGGGAAAACCACTAGACCATTCAGGTATGACTTAAATCAAATTCCTTATGATCATACAATGGAAGTGAGAAATAGATTTAAGGCATTAGATTTGATAGACAGAGTACCTAAAGAACTATGGACAGAAGTTCATGACACTGTACAGGAGACACTGATCAAGACCATCCCCAAGAAAAACAAACACAAAAAGGAAAAATGGTTGTCTGAGGAGGCGTTACAAATAGCTGAGAAAGGAAGAAAAGCTAAAGGCTAAGGAGAAAAGGAAAGATATACCCATCTGAATGCAGAATTCCAAAGAATAGCAAGGAGAGATAAGAAAGCCTTCCTCAGTGATCAGTGCAAAGAAATGGAGGAAAACAATAGAATGGGAAGGACTAGAGATCTCTTCAAGAAAATCAGAGATACCAAGGGAGCATTTCACGCAGAGATGGGCTCAATAAAGGACAGAAACGGTGTGGACCTAACAGGAGCAGAAGATATCAAGAGGTGGCAAGAATACAAAGAATTATACAAAAAAATCTTAATGACCCAGATAGCTATGATGGTGTGATCACTCACCTAGAGCCAGACATCCTGGAATGTGAAGTCAAGTGGGCCTTAGGAAGCATCACTAAGAACAAAGGTAGTGGATGTGATGGAATTCCAGTTGAGCTATTTCAAATCCTGAAAGATGATGCTGTGAAAGTGCTACACTCAATATGCCTGCAAATTTGGGGAACTCAGCAGTGGTCATAGGTCCGTTTTCATCCCAATTCCAAAGAAAGGCAATGCCAAAGAATGCTCAAACTACCACAAAATTGTATCATTTCACACACTAGAAAAGTAATGTTCAAAATTCTCCAAGTGAGGCTTCAACAGTACGTGAACCAAGAAATTCCAGATGTTCCAGTTGGATTTATATAAGGCAGAGGAATCAGAGATCAAATTGCCAACATCCATTGGATCACAGAAAGTTTCAGAGAGTTCCAGAAAAACATCTACTTCTGATTTACACCAAAGCCTTTGACTGTGGATCACAACAAACTCTGGAAAATTCTTCAAGAGAATACCAGACCACATAATCTGCCTCCTGAGAAATCTGTATGCAGGTCAAGAAGCAATAGTTAGAACCGGATATGGAACAACAGACTGGTTCCAGATTGGGAAAGGAGTATGTCAAGGCTGTATATGGTCACCCCGCTTATTTACCTTATATGCAGAGTACATCATGTGAAATGCCAGGCTGGATGAAGTACAAGCTGTCATACCAATAACCTCAGATATGCAGATGATACCACCCTTATAGCAGAAAGCAAAGAGGAACTAAAGAGCCTCTTGATAAAAGTGAAAGTGAAAAAACTGGCTTAAAACTCAACATTCAAAAAACTAAGATCATGGCATCCAGGCCCATCACTTCATGGCAAATAGATGGGGAAACAATGGAAATAGTGACAGGCTTTATTTCCTTGGGTTCCAAAATCACTACAGGTGGTGACTGCAGCCATGAAAGTAAAAGACGCTTGCTCCTTGGAAGAAAAGCTATGACAAACCTAGACAGGATATTAAAAAGCAGAGACATTACTTTGGTGACAAAGGTCCATCTAGTCAAAGTTATGGTTTTTCCAGTAGTCATGTATGGATGTGAGAGTTGGATTATAAAGAAAGCTGAGAACTGAAGAACTGATGTTATTGAAACTATGGTGCTGGAGAGGACTCTTGGAGTCCCTTTGACTGCAAGGAGATCCAACCAGTCAAACCTAATGGAAATCAGTCCTGAATGTTCATTGGAGGGACTCAGGTTGAAGCTGAAACTCCAATACTTTGGCCACCTGATGGGAAGAACTGACTCATTGGAAAAGACCCTGATGCTGGGAAAGATTGAAGGTAGGAGGAGAAGGGGACGATGGAGGATGAGATGGTTGGATGGCATCACTGACTCGATGGACATGAGTTTGAGCAAGCTCTGGGAGTGGCTGAAGGACACAGAAGCCTGGTGTGCCGCAGGCCGTGGGGTCACCAAGAGTCGGACACGACTGAGCGACTAGGGTGAACTGAATTGAACTTTCCCAGCATCAGGGTCTTTTCCAGTGGGCCAGTTCCTCTTGTCAGGTGGCCAAAGTATTGGAGCTCCAGCTTCAGCATCGACGTCGTTCCCTGTACACTTCTGTATATTTGACAGGTTTCATTGTATATGAGCTAGAAGGAGAGAGAAATTATATGAAAAACGTAACTAATGAACTGTAACTTACAGTGAATGAACCCATCCCAGCTGTACAGCCTGATAAACCTTTACAAGGTAAACACCTCCAGAGTGTAGTGCAGACCCAGCGCTGCAGAAGGTCCTCCCAGTGGCAGACCCACCCCCTGCAAAGAATAATGACCGCTGTGATGTCCATCAGCATCAGGGAATCGTGTTTGTGTTTTTGTGTTAGAATGAAGGAGTCGTGTAGAGTCCTAGAGTAGATTCTCTTTAGCCGCTGACTGCACTTTCTCAGCGTTGTCTTTAAGACTCATCCTGAGAGGCTGTTTTCTAAACGTCCTCAGCACTGATCCAATCAGAAGGCAGGGGCTCCATGTTCAATGTGAGGCAGAGCTCCATCTTCACGGCCCCCCAGCCCTGAAAAGTGGCAGAGAGGGAGATCTAACCCTTCTGAAGGATTCTTTTTTTCTCGCTCTCTTTTAATTAAAATTTATTTTTTATTGAAGAATAATTGCTTTATAGAGTTTTGCTATTTCCTGTCAAACCTCCACATGAATCAGCCATAGGTATACACTGAAAACCATGGCTGTTTAAGGAGCTGGTGTCCGTCCTGCTGATAGCTGTAGGTGGATTTGACGATGCTCCCAAACCCCCTTCTGGGCCTCAGTCTTCTGACCCCCTTGCCTAAATGTCTGCTTTAAGTAAAGTAATAACCAAGTGTCAGGGACTGCATGAGAGGCTTGGAAGAGCTTCCTAACTCAGCCTTCAGACAGCTCACCAGGGGTGTAAAAATAATTAAAGCTGCAGAGGGAGATGCAGATATTATTTTTAGACATACGTCCAAGGTTTGCCTCTCTTCAGCACCCCGTTCCAAACCCTCACTTGCAGGCAGAGTTTTTAAATGTTAACCCTTCATGTTGCTTTTGTTTGCAACGTTTAACTTACAACTCAGAGGCCTCAGAGATATGTTGTTGTAAAAGGAGAGGTACTGATGGGGTCTCACAGCTGGGCTGGAAGGACACAGCGCTTTGCCATCTCCTGACGTGTGATCTGTTCCCTGGTGCTGCGTGTTGGCAGGCTGTGGGCCATCTACCTGTGTCCAGGTCCGTCCAGATGCCCCCATGGGCGGTTCAGCTCATTGAAATCTGTCATTGAAATGAATGGGCTGATGGAAGTCTCTGCTTAAAACTAGAAAAATAGTGGAGGTTGGTATGAAACACACACACAAACTATACAGAGCCCAGGGGAATTCTACATCTCTTGGAATCATTTTTTGCTTCCATGTTCTCACTTCACTTTGTCTGTGACAGTGAGGTTAACCCAAGTTACACACGCTCTGGGTGGTTTTCCTTGGAAGATGGATCGCCACAGATGACAGTCTGAATTGGACCACCAGATCCACTGCCCGCTGACTCTGTTCCCGCTGACCTGAAGAATCAACCCCTGGAGAAGGAAACGGCAACCCACTCCAGCATTCTTGCCTGGAAAATCCTATGGACAGAGGAGCCTAGCAGGCTACAGTCCACGGGGCTTCAAGAGTCGGACATGATTTGGTGTCTAAACCACCACAACCAAAGAATCTGTGCCATAATTTTAGAAGTATTCGTCGATGCACTTGGCCGCACGGGGTCCCCCTTGCGGCGCGTGGGGCCTGTGCCCTTCGCTGCGCCTCTCGCCCTTAGTTTGGCACGTGAACTCCGAGTTGCTGCCTGTGGGTTCTAGTTTCCCGCCCCCCACGGGGGTCACCCCTGGGCCCCCTGCGTTTAGAGCTGGGAATCTCAGCCCCTGGACCACCAGGGAAGTTCCTCCCATCATGGTTTTGGTTCTGCGTCCATCAAGAAAAGTTTTAGCTGCTCAGTCATGTCCAACTCTGCGACCCCATGGACTGTAGCCTGCCAGGCTCCTCTGTCTATGGGATTTTTCAGGCAAGAACACTGGAGTGGGTAGTCATCCCTTCTCCAGGGGATCTTCCCAACTCAGGGATTGAACCCAGGTCTCCTGCATTGCAGGTGGATTTTATTATCATTATTAGTACTGTCTGAGCCACCAGGGAGGACAGTGCTGATGATCCAGGTAAAGCAGGGCCCCGTGAGGCTCAGAAAACTCTCGGCGAGGACAAGATTAAGACACACACCTGTGAGTGGGAATCACAGAATTACCATGGAGACTGGGAGGACAGGGGTGACGTTCATGGCCCTCATGAAGCTGATTTGCTCTCTGTGCGAGGGCAGAAACTGAGCTTATTTCAACAAAGAACCAAAACAGCAGAAGCGTTCATTCCCCATTGGGTTTAATCCAAACTGGATGGTGTCTATTCGCTTGTTATTCCTTTTGGACTCAGGAGGCAAGAAAGAATCACGACTCTGGAGAAAGGATGCAAGAGCAGCAAGGTGCTGTTGAGATGATGAGATGCCAGCTGAATTATAGACAGTCTGTCCAGAAAGGCAGAGAGCTGGTGCACTTGAGGATTCAGCCAAGGAGAACAGTGGAAACCAATAAATTATTTTGGCTGCTGAGAATAAAAACCTGTTGGTGGAAAAGGCAGGGAACAGAGTGATGGGGTAGGAAGGAGAGGAGTGTCAAGTCAGATCCCGCTTTGGTGCCAGCACCTCTAAAGTTGGAGGAGACAGCTGGCATGGTGGCCATGCCCGAATTCTTGTCTGCAGCTCCCCAGGGCTGCCTGATGGGATCTGGCTTTTGCCTTTGCCATCTGCAGTTAGGAGAGAAAAGCTCCTTTTAAGATATGAGCCACTTGTACGTTCATCAAATCTTTCATCTTCTGGTTTGTACCCACACCAGAGATTAACAAACAACAAAATGCCATTAAAAGCTATAAAAAAAAATTTTTTTTTTAATCCTCAGAAGGTTGCAGACACCTCTGCAGAGTTCTCACTCAGTCAAAGTCCATGGACTTCCAACCTTGTCGAAACCACTGCTAATTAATACCTTCTCACTTCCCCGCGGAAAGCAAAACAATTTACAATTAAGTCAGGCAGCCTGCGCATAATCACCCTAACACCTCCTATGTATGTTTTGAGACGTGCTCTCACATTTCATGATCCGTTTGTTTTACAGGATGGGTAAACGGCAGACAAT